>VZZY01015695.1:513533-540440 GCA_013400335.1 Eurystomus gularis
GGCCGCGCCCCCGCCCGCGGTACCCCCCGCCGTTGGCTTGGAAACGGGCTGGCAGCCTCCGCCTCCTCCTCCAGAGCCAGCCCCGGCTTCCCGGCGAGATCGCGGAGCACCTCCCTGTCTCCCGCCGGGCGCCGCCGGACAAGTGTTGCCGTTGAACAGACCCCGGCGTTTGCAGATCTGTGTTTTCCAGGGAGAAAATGCGAAGGGGCCGGTCCTGCCCCCTGCCCGGGCGGCGGGGCTAGTGCCTGCAGCCGTGCGGCTCTGCTGCGAGCCAGGGATGCTGCTGTGAAAGGGGCCGCGGCAGAGCGGAGCAGCGTCAGTGGATGCGGGCGGTTGTACCGATGGATTGAGGAGGTGGCGGCTGCCTGCCCGCCCGGTGCTCGGGAGGTGAGTGAAATACTCCGCATTGCTCTCTTACATCAGTTTAGCCTCTCCGTGTATTTCCAAAATAAAAATCTAAAGCCGAAAAAAAGCTCTCGTTTGGAAACAATAAGCTAGGCTTTTCTGGATGGACGAAAAGATGAATGGCACTGTGAGGCAGATATATTTTGCTGTGTGTAGAGGAAAAAATAGTACGGGGAGGCAGGCTGCTGATACAGGGAAAATGACCTTCTCAAGGGATACTGGCCTTCTATCCGCGGCGGCTTCAGTCTGTTCCCCTTTTCACAAAATTAAGTCATCTCCCCTGTCTAGCCTGGATTGTAGCCCACTAATATCCAATACCTCAGCCTCACTAAGATCCATCGCGCTGCGTTCTCTTAATGATTCAGAAAGATAATCCATTAGATTCCGCCTGCTGGGAGAAGAACCTCCACGGTATGTAGCACCTCCTCCCAGGGAGATGCAGACTGGCTAACGTTCCTCCAGAAAAGACTCCTAGCTGCCGAATTTCTGTAAGAAATCCTCCCTGCAACAGTCACATCTGCTCCTTCTAGGGATGTGTGGCTCTGCAGAGCTCGGATGCTCTACTTCAGCGTGTGTGCTCGTGCATGTGGAGGAATGGGGAGGGTTTGTTATATTCATCTGCACCTGTGGACGGCTCCCATCCACAGTTGGGAACCACAAGTTTTTTGGTATCTCTGCATTCATTTTGGGTGAGTGATTGATACGCAAAACCCCCAAGCCTTCCATGTTAGCTGAGAGCGACGCACAAACACATGCCAGTTTAATTTCTGCTGATAGTACTGATCTGGTCTGGTTTTGGCTGTTTCACTGTAGAAGCTGTTTAACGTGTGTTCTTGCGGTATTTATTCTGGAGGCTGCTGAGCTATCTCGGCAGTCTTCCTGGGCAAGATTTGAGAAAAATCCACTACTCTTCCCTTCAGCATTTCTTTGAGTCCATTTACCGATACTCTTACACCCACAATTTGATTTTTATTTTGGCTCCCTATTTCGTGCCAGTGTGGGTCACACCCTTCGGCCGGCTGTCAAAATTTTATCTACAAAGCTTACAACAGCAGGTCACGCCGTACCACGAACTTCTACTTGTGGATCGTGAAGAAGTAAAAATGAGGTGTCTTTTATACTTCCTTAGTTTATGGATATAGACGTTTGAAGGCTGAGCTGATGGCTTAGGTGCTGTTCAGGCAGCAATAGTGGCTTTTCTGCAACAGGGCACATATTTGCCAGCTGAAGAAATACAGCTCTGCAGAACAGAGAGCGTTTTGCCATTAACTTGACCGTCTCCATCAGTTCCTTTGGTGGGAAGCTATCATGCAAACAGCACAGATCCTTGCCCTTGGGTAGAGGACATGATTACAGGAGAGGCCTATCTGTACAGAGGAATGAAGTTCCAGTCTTCAAGAACCCAGTGACAGGTGCAATTAAAGAAAATATCTTAGTTATATGGCATATCTAGGAGAAAAATCTCATGGTATCCCCAATAATAACCAAAGCACTGACTTGCATTTTGAAAGAAGAATCCCACTTCTGTATGCATATGCATGCTTATAAGGAAAGAAAAGCAGATTAAGTCTGTGTAAAGCCATGAAGATTTCATTCTGACAATGGACCTTACAGAGAATGCTACACCTCCACCAGAGGACTGGGTGCTTGTCACTTCATTGACCACTGGTGAACAGTTACTGACCCTTCCCAGGCATTACCTTGAATTTGGTAAGCCTCCAGCACGGCTCAGTGTTGCAGCTACAGGCCTGAGCTTGGAATTTAACTATGACAAGCTAAAAATAACCAGCCAGGTAGTTCTGAAGGACCGAAGTGAAAGTGTTCTGGTTGCCTCAGTTCAGACCACACATGGATGGAATAAAGTACGTTAAATTTTAAGAAACCTAGACAGAACCAGAAAACAGAAATTTGTCCCTTCTTAACGAATCTACCTGCTAAGTGGTGGGAAAGGGGATAAGTAGAGGGATAAGGATAACAGAAAATTCAGTAGACAATAAAAGCTTAAGTCCTTAAATGGTGAAGTCAGCTCTTCCTCTCCAGCTTAAGCAGATAAGACTTTGACAGCAGCCCGTGTCTTGGTTGATACACAGTGGTGAGGCAGTGGAAGAAAATGATGTCTTTTCCCTCTCCCTCCCCATGAATTAAAGAAAAATACTCTCAATTCCTTTGGGTTAAATCACAGTAATTACACTTATTTCAGTAGTGATTCTCCAGATTTATGTAACTGAAAAGAATGGAATCTGACTGTTTCTGTGTGAAGTTTTGGTCCTGCTTCCACAGGAGTCATCGGAAGTTTTGTCACTAATTTCAGTGGGAGAGAGCGCAGGCTCAGTACGAGCACACACAGTTCCACTGATCAGGTTCTTCCATGCCCTCTAGGAACGACAATGTTGAACAGTTTTATAGCTGATTGCAGTGAGGTCAGTGTCAATGACAAATCCAGTAACTTTCTACTTGCATCACAAACTCTAATTTGTTAATTATCAATTATTTTAATACTTCTCACTGAGAAAATGGTAGTGTTATTTCCACAAATGCTGTAAGGTTGACGTTACCCACCTTCAGCAGTAACCCCTTACAACAAGTAATCAACTGTTTTATCTAAGAGAACTTTTAAGCCAAAGCCCTTCAAAATCAAAGTATTGACATACTTAGATACAATTGCGTTATTTATACTTGGTGAGAAAACTTGCCCTATTTTTATTGAAAAAGGAGGCTAAATTTTGTTCCATGTGATCCCCAAATTATCCAGGATAAATCCATATCCATTAACAGTTACAACAGATTCCCTTCAGTCTTCTTGAGAGGAAAATTTGACTTATACTTTGTATGTTGTAATCAAAGTTCACATTTTTATTAAACTTTCCAGAATCCAACAGTGGTGCTTAAGAAGTCCAAATTTCAAATACCATATTGATGAAAGAATAATCACAAAAGGAAGAAACCAGACTGATCCGAAACGACTAAAACTGATTCTCTTCTCCAAGTCCCCTGGCAATTTAAGGTATGTGGAATACACAACATGACAGAGAAGAGCTAAATTCAGGTTGTATTTATTCTGCAGTTGATACATATTAGCAATTTAAGTTCTTTTAGCTTTATGAGGGTATAATCAAGGACAGCATTTAACCCTTGAAATGAAAGCTACAGAGGAAATACTCCTCTCTCGACTGTTGCTTTTCACAGACCATGAAGGGCATTGGTGAAGTAGGATGGGAAGAACAGACTGTTGATGTGGGCCATCATTTCTGTTACCTAGACTTCAAATATTTGTCACTATCAAATACATTTAAAATCACAGCTAAGAAAACACATGGCAACATTTCAGAAAGCAACAGCTTTCCATATGTTTTTTTACTTCTGTAGCTCAGAGCATTATCTACGGTTCAGCAGAAATTCAGCTCTCCCCAGAATCCCAGTTTATTATTTACTATTGGACACCCAATGTATCATTTGAGAATCCAGTTTTACCCAACAAATCCCATTTTCATCTGCCCTTGTTCTCTCTTTAAGCCCCTTACACCAGAGAACTGTTTCTCCTCTGGATTGCTAAGTCATCACATCATAAAGACAAGTGTGATAACATTTCCAGACAGCTCTGTCTTACAGAAATAGCCCATGAAATTACCAGTGATCATGTTGGCCAATAAAAAAAAAGTAGAGAGGCAAATCTGAAAAACTGAATTCAAATTCTAAGTGCTCTTTTGCTCACATTCATGAATGAGAGTGACCAGAAAGTGACTAATCATTTCTTAGGAACTCTTAACTTGTTAACCTGGTATTTTTACAGTAGATTTGTTAAATAGTAATTCCTGGACTTGGCAGTTGGGAGGAGTTATTCTCATCGCTTTCAGATACCTGCTACATGGACACGTACATATGAGGTAGTTGTTAAGGCCTCCCTTACAGCTGATGGAGAGAAAAAGAGATTCCTACAATGCAATTACTCAGACTAGTTTTTGACCACTGTTGTAGCTGGAGATGACCTGACCTCTGGCAATGACTATTTCTCTCCACTACCTACAAAGGAAGCACTGAGTGTCTAGCTCAGAGGTAGCCACCTACATGCATATGCTAAATCTGGACAGATGAATCCCACTCCTACTGTCTATATTGTAATGTTTAACCAATCTTAACTAGTAAATTATGAATATATTTTCATGATTCACCATAAATACTTGTAAGTATTAATACAGGTGCTACTCCCTACCTACCAGCTCTGTTTTCTTCCATAGTAACTAGGTTAGCATGCTGGTTTCTTCCTCTAGCTGTATCCTAACGATGCTATTTTATGGTGGAGGAAAGACTTCACTGAAATGGTACAAGTAATCCAACTCTATCCAGTTTTTCCTGGTACTCCAGGCAGTATTCCAGCATACATTCCCAGTGCGTTTTTACCCTTATTTTGTGTGCCTGCTTTCTGTATTTTCAAACCTTATCAAGACAGTGTGGAATAACTACATTTGTCTTCACAAAACACATCATGACAAATACAATTAGACAGCGTATCAAGTGTTGATGCACAAATACAGTTGACACCGTTGTGTGGTGGAAGGAAAAAACACAATTCAACTGAATTGTAATCAATTCAGATGAAAGTGTCATGGCGTAGTAACAAAAACACACATGGATATTTTTAGCTCTGGGCAGGCTTGCTGTTTAGATGGGGTATGCACCTGCTTATTATACTTGGTTTTTTTAAATAAAAAGTTTCTTGTCTGGACATTTACCAGCCCAAGTCATATAACCCAAATATTTGGATGCATTAACAAAATAGGATTTCATTTGGATATATAATCCCCATTTATATGTGAATCAGAGTGGGGTTTTCAGTTTAGATGTCTTACGAGGAAAGAAAGTCCAGGATATAATCTGTTGACCTTCCCTAATGTTTATGCTATGGCAGAGGATTCAAACTAATACTATATAAAAGTTTTTTCTATCATTTAAAGCACTAAAATCCATCAGTAAATTAATGCACGTGATGCTAACCAAATCCATTCTAAACTAAAAGATACCAGAATAAACACTGTTGCACTGGAGCCTCTCTCTGTACTGCCACCGAGTTGACAGTGTCCAACAAAATACCTTTGTTGCAAGCGGGTCTTGGCAGAGGATTTTCTCTCAAGATGCCTTTCTGTGCCTGGCCTGTTAAATCTGGCAGAGTCAGGCTGCTGTAATAGAAGCCATTTTGTAATGGGCAGATTTAGATATTCTTACAATCGCTAAGAACTACTGAGCTTTCATTTTGTATTGCTCAGTAATGGTAGAATCTCACCTTAATCAGTCATTTCAGAGACATGTTTTTAACCTCTTTTTCAATCCATTTATGTCCATGAACAGATAAACTTACCTTAATTTGTAATTCAGTGACATTTATGTTGGTATTTAAAATTCTAGGGCTAGTCTACTTCAAATTTGAACAATTGCTCTATTATCATATTGTTACTGTTCCCTGACTAGATGTGCATAAGTCCTCTGATAATGTTTCCTGCTGTGAATGTTCCCAAACGCAAATCTGAACTTTGCCTCATGACTGTGATTACATAGGTGTGTCAAGTTTGCTTTTTGCAAGCGTGCTCACAAGAAGGAATAGAATACTGAAGACTTCATGTAATTTTTTAAAGTTACATGAACAAATTCACAGCGACCAATTTCACCAATGTATTAATTCAAGGGATTAGCAATAGCTGGTTTAGATGTGGCAAGATTTTAGGCTGACATGCACATCAGTGCATCTTACATCAGTACAGTATTCTTTATTTCACAGGTCAGGTAAATATATAGTGGTCTAAACAAATGAAAGTATCAGGTATCAACATCAACAAGATGTATGAATCTGTGACTTTTAACACTGCAAATTCCAACTCTCCATGTTCCCCAAGAGGACTGATGGTACACTGCAGTCCTCAACAGTGCAAGTCTATGTAATAGAAATGAAAACACTGATAAAGTAATAACCTACTACACAAAGAACTGAATTATGGTTCTGTTATAGTCCTGTTCGCTGCTAGTGCAAATGGGTTATAAACTAAAATGAAATGTTTACAGAGGATATTACCCTGGTGTGTGACAAGAGAAGCCTCTCTCCTTGCTGCGGTGTTGGCCTAGCAACTCAAGCCTTTTTCCCAGTTTTGCAGTCAAGGAAACCACAAACAGCCACTGAAATTGTGGCTTCTTGGGATCACACCTGGACACTGTTCTAATTCGTGCTGAGATTTAGGCAGCTCCAACCTGGCTCTACAGTGAAGGCTGGATCACAAAAACCCATTTCTCTCTATTCGTATCAAGACTAGGGGTGTCTAATTTCTCTGTGTTTTTGACTAATTCATGTTGCTTTTCCAGTTGTGTCTTCTGATACCGGAAAGCAATGAACCTCAAGCAGAAAATACTGCAATATCCTAATTTGGAAATCATTTAGCCACATAATTTTTGTAAGAATCTGAAAGAAATGGGTGATGCCGAATATAGCAAAAGTATGTTTTAAAGGGAAAGCCGGGCTCACAGTCACATGGAACTCTGGGAGTACCTGTGAGTACTGCGGAGTTAACTAACAAATGGTGAGAGAACTTCTCAGTGAGCAGGACAATTACCTTCCTTCTTACCTCTTTGAGTAGTTCTACTAATAACATTATCTTACTTTGAAAGAATTTCAGCCAAGTGAAATTCAAGTGAGTACAAAGACAGTCAAGGTACCTTCTCGTGATCCCATAATCTACATTGCTTCTATACTCTTCCACTAGTATTTCGTAAGAATCAATGGCAAAGGCTGATCAAATAGAATTTTATAGTGTTTCACAAAAAGGACCTGTATGATAGACAAGAAATTAACAATTACCCACTATCACCTATAGGACTATCTTTGAAGTACGGGAAAAAACCCTGATCAAGGAAATATCTGTATTTAGATATTTAATACCAGCTAAAATTACTTTTTACCAGGGCAGTGGCCAATTGAAAAAGGCAAGAATTCTCTTTCTTCTCCATTAATGGGAAAGCACGGATCACTGCCCATGAAAACAAACAGAGTTCCCATTCCACACCCAGCCTGTAAGCCTGAATTTAAAAGTTTTTATTAGGCTAGAGATGCCTCCCTACATTATTCTGAATAGGACTGCCCAAGTGAGCTGACTGGAGACAAGTGATCAGTTTGCTTGTCAGAATCAAGAAAGGCTAAATTTGATTAAAATCCTGAAAGAATGTAGGAACTCCTGCTGATGGTACGACTTGTTATTCCTCACTGAAAATACCTTGGGAGTGAAAGAACTGAGACACTTTCCTTTTCTTTTGCTGCAAAATTATTAATGAATAACATTGTCTTTTGATCACAACTAATAAAAATGGCATTAAAAGTGTACCATCTTCTATGGGCAGCAAAGTATTATAGAATAACACTAGGCAAATATCTTAATTATTTCCAAAAGTATTTTTTTAAATAAAATTTGAACTTTGCCTGTATTTGCATTTGGTTTCTACATGTCAATGATATATGAAATATGCACAGCCCCCAGAAATTAACCTGGTTTCATCTACTTTATGGCGAAATGTAGAAATATTAGCAGAGAGACTTTTGATTGTAATACTGTCTTGACAAAATAGAGTATTTAGATATCTTCCTACGGTGTGTTACTCTTGGTGTTGCATTTCTCCAGATATAGGTAGTCTGTGATTACTCAAAGCTTGTCTTTGTGACTGTAACTTTGGATTTTGGATATTTTGTTTTCATGATTTATCCGTCAAGAATTTTTCACAGAATTCATCAAAAGCTTACATAAACAACTCAATTCAAGAAAGTAATAAAGAGCTTGTAAACATTTTTTTTTAAAGGAGGCCAGATGGAATGCTGTCAGTCTATGTGGCACTGTTCTTACTCAGCTATGAGATATGATGTGCAAATGGAATTTTTCTGAGACATATTGTTTATTACCTGTCTTTACCTATGTTGTGAAGAAGATTTGTATTCGATTGAGTTACATTAAGAGCGTATCAATCTCATTGTTTACTTGGTGTCTGCATCTGTTTTGTCAGAATCATCAACTACAGATTCCAAATTTTCTAAGATGTAATTTAAAAGGATATATTTTTGTCAGAGTTATCGGGTTACAAAATCCATACAAAATATTGTTTTTCACTTTCTTTCTTCAACTTATGATTGGTCAGAGGCAAGTGGAGATCAACAGAATATAAACAATAGAAGCTCAAGATTAAAAGATTTCAGAAAATCATGCAGGTGTGCAAAATTCCAGGACTTGGCTCTTCCTTTTAACTTTTACAAAAGATTTTAGACATTTCATCCTTATGGATGAGGTCCCTCCTGCATTCAACACAAAAGATGGGAAGGGACAGTTAAAATTATTTTTGTACAGGGCACCCATTTGCACTATTTAATGGCAGACATGAGAATCTGAAACGCAAACCAAAATTGTATCTCATTCTTAAGCGCTGGGAAGAAAGATCTCAGACTAGCCAAGGAGACACAATGGGTATTATGATGCCAAACCTCTGTCTTGCTCTGCTCTTTCTATGCTTTTCCTGTGCTTCTTAAAGAACAAAACTAGTTAATGCTTTTACTGGATGTTTCCCTAATGCATGGAGTCTTCAATGCACAAAGAGATGACACAAAGTGTTTGCTTTATTCTTCCTGAAGTTATTTGGTGCAAAATATACTTTATGAGGAGGAGACTATTAGTAAGGGTACAAGTCAGCGGCATTGCATCTTAATGGGATTGCTGCCAGCTGGAAGAAATTGAAACAAAATTCCAATTGCTTTAAGGTGGGTTGGGCTGAAAACCAAGTCAGCTGTGAGCTCTTTAGCTATTGCCTTCATTTGTGCTTTTGGTGGAGGTGGGAAGACACCTTATTGGGCATGTTCCTGCAGTTGAGAGGTAAGAAATTTTATGTGCCTTGTTTTCTGGAATATCTGTAGGGTTTTGGGTTTGTATTAGATAATGAGTTGCTCTCTTACTACTAAGGTACATCCTGTGGGGAAGTTTTCAGCCTTGCACAAATGAAGATGCAAAAGCTGTTTAGAAGTCACAGAGAGCATTAGGAGGCGGTACCCTTGTCCTCTTTTTTAGTTAAAATACAGACTCCAATGCCTTAATTCGAAAGTCTTAAGGTATGCTGCAAATGAAGCAAAACATAACAAAACCTATGCTTTTAAGCACAATTATGCTGGAAGGCTACAAGTAGTTATCAGGCAAGAAATGGTATGATCCTTAACCAGTGGTACCTAAGAACAGATGGCTGACAATACAGAACCCCCCCACCTCACCCCCACTAGCTAAGTAACCTGAGTGGTCTCAGAGGTGTCCTCAGACTGTCTTTTAATCGCGTTTTCAAGAGAAATTATTGTTCTGCTGTGCATTGTGGACATTGGCGCCCAGAAGGTAAATCTGCTCTGTGAGTTTAGGGTGACTCTGGAAGCTGGAATCCACACAGCTGCAATAGCTTTTGCACTGTTTTGACCTAATATGCCTCGCTGAGAAATTAGTGTCTGACCTTTCCACTGAGGTATGGATGCATTCTGAGTAACCTCCAGCATACATATTATTTCTTCTCCCAGCTCTGTACCTATTTCTCATAACTGTTTTTACAACACTATTAGCAGCAGACTTTTAGTGAGCAAAAAGAAATATAATGGTAAGTCATCAGCTTTTCATCCTGCCTGTGTCACGTGTGAAATGCAGAACACTAACTAGAGTAATTAGGAATCTGTGGCTTCTTCTCAGTGGTAAAGTTTCAGCTTTGTGCCACCTTAATAGTAGGATACAGTGTTACCATAAGTAATTTTTTCTGGTAATATGAGAAATGAGTAAGAATCAATTGCTGAATAATGAATAAACTAAAGGCTCGATTAGCACCTTTCAGCTTTAAGATAATTTTAGTGCCACAGCTATTTGACTCAAGAAGAGATGTCACTGAGAGTAAAAAGAACAAAAGAGCAACCATTTGAAATGCTGCTGCTGAAGCTGTGCTCTGTGGTTATTGTCACATGTTTGTCTAGTTTGTGAAACTCTCACTTAGCTGTTAGGACTGCCTCACGCAGAAAAACCTGCAAAAATTGTTTTTATTACTGTTAATTGTAGCAGCAGATGATGTATGTAATACCGTAAATCAACTCATCAGTTTTCAATATTTGATTCAAGAGCCCGCTTCAAACAAACGAAAGACTAAGGGTCACAAAAGAGTGAGCTAATTAATTAGGTACCTTAAAGAAGAGCAGACAATTCTAGTTGAGGTGTGATACAAAAGGGAAACTTTTCTGACCTCAGCATAGGAGGACTTGTACAATAGAAGAGACAGATTATTTGCAGATGGAATTTAAGATCTAAAGAATGATAAAAAAATGCTCACAGGTTTCAGTAAAAATAAATTGTGGTTGTGTGGCTGGCTAGGCAGTTTGCAAGACTATAGGGAATAAAAAATTTGTAATCTGGGGAAAAAAATCAGAATGCTGAAAATGTCCTTACATACAACACCAACCTGAATAGGAGCTGTAATTGCCCTCCTCCCCCTCTCTCTCCACAGGCACATGTATACACGCAAAAGTACTAGCAGTGTTATTAGAACACCAAAAGAATCATCAGTACGTGTTACAAAATTCGGAGCTACAACTGCTAGTACTAGCAGCAGAAGTACAGCTACCAATGCACAGCTGAAAAATAACAAAAGATTGAGAAAAAATGTGATTGGATTTTTCGTTTATCTCTCTCAGGAATCCATGTATCATTTATATATTTCAGATTGGGGGAAAAATAACTATTTACAAACTTGCTTGAGATTGAAAACCAGCAGCTTTGCCAAGCCAAATCTAACTCATGGTACTCTGTTATTGTAAACACCTGGATTAAAAATCCACATGAGCTTCCTCAAAAGATAGACTTATATTTAGCAACCCATTTTGTTACCTATGCATTTAAAAAATGATTAATATTAACCAACATGCAATACCTACTAGTTTATTTTTATTATAGACAAAAATCTATTCTTAGAATGATATGAAAGTGATCCACAATACCGGTAAAATCTGCACAGCCCTACGAAGATGTGAAGCCATCCTGACTAGGTTTTGTCATAGCATGACTCAATCTCTGTGGCCAGGTTTGGCTTCTGTTCATATAAGGTTGACTGGACCTATGAACAACCTTACATAGTGAACACCAGCAGAAGCCAGGCTTGAAACACGTGCGCGTAAGGAAGAAATTAATCTTAAAACACAATGATACAGATCATGCTTCAGTATCTACTAGTAATACAGTAATGATGAGATCATAAAAAATGGGGAGCTGGAAGTTAGACTGCTCAACTTCATATCTATTCTTACAAAAGTTTTCAGCTGTAGATATTCACATACAAGAAGAGTATGAATCATGCACTAAATCCTAAATTTTCATCAGTAACACTGTCTGCGTTGCTGGCAGTTAGGTATCCTGCTTGCAGTATTTTTAAATACATTATGTTTATCTCCATCCTGTTCAAAACCGGAAACAGGCTCATTTCAAAACCCACTGAAGTCAACTAAAAGACTTCCTTTTAAGATAAGTGGATCACAACTATAGCACTTTACAGGGTTTGGTGTTTTTTATTCTCCAGAGCATGAGTGGTGGAAAAACACACGGAGAATATTGCTAGAGATGCTTGCGCTGCTGCACTAACGGCATTCTTGGGATAAATCAGGCCTTGAGTCTCTTCAGATAGTTAAACCTGCACCTTCTCCCAGTTCATCCGCAAGCAACTTGCTTATTAAAAGACATTTTTAAAGTCTGATGAAAGGAATTTAACTACTCCAGTGTTCTCTGATGTTCAATGCATGTTCAACATAACAAGCTTCTTATAATCCCACAAAGCGACTCAGATCCCTCTGGCTTATGGTGGTGGGTGTGTAACTGCAGAGAGTGCAGCTGGGGTGTAAGGAAGGTGTGATCATCCCCCCAGAGAGAGGGAATTGGAGAGACTGAAGAGAAATCCTAGCAGCTGCTAAACCTTGAAAAGGATGTTGAGTTCTTTATCTTAGCAGCAGTTTGTGGCAGGTTGGGTTTTTGGGGTTTGGGTTTTGGTTTTGGAGTGGGGGGGAGAGGGTGTTGGTGGAGGGGAAAAAATTGGTAGCTAAAGAAGTTGATGCATCAGGATACTAAGGCTTTTTAGATTTATTGTGAGTGAAAAAGTACTTTATATAGATCTGTACAGAGCTTCATCTAGATGGCAAAGTGTTGTACGAAAAATTAGCTTAGTTTTTGAAACCAGGAGCTAACTGGCCACTGCACAACGCAGTACTTCACTGCTTCTGGTTGCAGAGTTACGTTTTGTGAAGTAGAAATATATCTGGTTTTGGACTGAGCCCAAAGCAAGTTTATACCAAAACCAGAATATGGATAATTTCACATCAATTTCATGTCAATCATTTTATATCAAAACTAGGAACGTGGATATCTTCCTTCATAGTCAGTGTGTTACAAAAAAGAAGGTCCTTTGAATTAGAGAGTAACTGTGACAGTGGCCCAGCTGTCTGAGATGTACCTGCTGAAGCTCTTGCATGCAGCAGGATAGTAAGACTGTCAAAGCTTCTGAATTTCAGAAGAGAAGCAGAATGAGACC
This sequence comes from Eurystomus gularis, assembly GCA_013400335.1. NCBI lineage: Eukaryota > Metazoa > Chordata > Aves > Coraciiformes > Coraciidae > Eurystomus > Eurystomus gularis. Next base: position 526,536 of record VZZY01015695.1, read on the forward strand.
AGGCGTAGGCTGCAGCTGTAATCTGTGCTTGGTTGCATACAAGTCCTCTCCCATGAGTCACCCTTTAGAGAACACTGTGGATTCTGTTTAGTCTCTTGGGATTTGGCGATTTTTTATTTTTTTTTTTTCCCCTCCCTGGCCTGTGGTCTAGTACTTCTTCCACTCCTCATCCCCACTTCTGCAGATAAAATCTTGTATCATTTGAGTTGTTAAGATGGAACCTAGGTAATACACAGTTTAGATGTAGATACCTTCTGATATAGTTAATACGATTCGTTTTATGTATGGCCCAAGTTTGGAAATAGCCCTCTACCTACCAAAGTAATCCCTGATAATAGCCCTGCCTCTTATGCTGATATCCATACTCTTTCTTCCTTTCTTTCTCTTGTTGTATTAGGAACAGCATTTTAATCTGCATTTGTGTCTTGTTATGAGGCTGATTATTTGAGCAGATTGACAGGTTTTCTTTGTCCTTCCCTGAATTAGACCATCATGAGAATTATTGGCTTTATTCTTTCACAGTCCTGCTTTCCCCTCGTACTCTTTCATTTTGACCAGCTCTTTGATGCTCTTCCTGCATCATGTTGCTCTCTCCTCTCCTGCTTTCTTTGAGCTACTGTCTCTGAACTCACCTTATGCTGTTCTCCACTTGAATCCTCCTATATTCCTTTTTTTGGCTTTATCTCATGTTGGTAACTTGCTGCTCCCGCATACTCATTCAACCTATGTCTAGCTTTGTTTTTCCATTCACTAAGGTTTTTTTGATTTGTTCTCTGTGAAACGTTACTCATTCTCTGTTGCTTAGCTCCCACCTTTAACTGTTACATTGCCAGTCCACTCCTCCCATGCTCTCTCAGCTTCTCTGTGAATTCAGTGTTCCTTACAACTAATGAAACTTCCCTCTGTTTTGCTCTCCTCCTTCCAAAACCTTTTACTCTGCCTGTCATTGCAAGCCCTGTCCTGCCAACCCCAATGTCTTTTCTCTAGCAAAACCATTCTGGTGGAAATCTGATGACCCAGATGACTTCTTCCACCATGGGTTTAGTATCTTTTTTTTTTTTTTTCCTTCTAGTGTAATTAAATTCCATATGTGCAGAACCATCTTTACAGCTTCTGAGGCAGTTTTTTCCCACTGGCCTTTTTTCTTCTCTGTATAGATTTTTGCTGATTTCTGCCAATGTGATATAATAAGATGTGCCCATCTGCTCTTCCTAGCTCATCTTCCCTTCCTCTGTTGCTACCCCTTCCCTTTTCTTTTCATGGATACAGAAATTTCTGGGTTGTTGTGTTTATATACCCTTTCACTTTACCCTAGAAATCTTATCAAGCTTCTGTGACTTTAGTCTCTCATTCTTTGCCTTAATTTTTGCCTCTACTCTGGTTCTTTCCCTTAAAACCACAAGCAGAACCACTGTGATTTATTTCTGTATAGAGTCTACAAAATCCTTTCTTATCCATCATCACAGATAAAACTTGTCTCTTGTTTCCATGGTTCCTATTTATTGGAGCATCTTCTCCTTGTCTCTTGCTTGGCCTCAAGCTTCAATCTTTGAATCTTCACTGGCTGTTTTTCCATATCCCATTAAAAATACTTCTTGTCTTTGGGACACTGTCACTGTACCCAGGCTCTCAGGCTCTTACTACGGAGATTCTGATTTTGACCTCTGATTAGCTTGTACCTGTCGCTGGAACAGTCTAAACCAAGTGTGCTTTGGTTGTTATGTGACCTTTTATGCCCAGGAAGAGAAACTTCCTTTTACAAGGCTACATTGTTATCCCGTTTCAAATCCCTCTAACTTTCTTTTGCTATGGTAACTACCAAGATCTCCATATGCTTTCATAAGGTATTGTGTGTAATAAAGTTGAATGAGTGATAGGATGTTTGCCGCTATATCTGTGACCAAACTTCATGTTTACCAGCTTTTTTTGTGTAATAGTCTGCTTAAGCTCTGTAAGATCCATTAAACAGCAGCCCTGTGGTATGTGAGTCTTAGCTCATGAATCGCTCACGTAAGAACTATGGTGACATCGACAATAAAAGCTAAACAGCATTTCTAATGAAGACATAACCTACACTGCTGTCATCACCTGAGGTGCCTGCAAAACACCGAGTGGGTACTGCCTTTTGTTTGTTGCTTTATTACACATTTTTAAGTAAGTCTGATGTTTGTATGTCCCAAAGCAGATGCTATGTGTGTTGTTTCTCCTCGCCCTTGTCTAGGAGACAGGATTTTCTGCACACCCACTGTTAGACCCGCTGTAATGTTCTTGTAATATTTCATTCTTTATGGAAGTGTAAAGGTCACCTCTGAAATGACTGCTGTGGCAGAGTCTGGTCTTGGTTAAATCACTACGAAGCACAGGCAACCCCATATGCTGTCACTGACAATACTCTGGGTTATCAGCACCACAACTCAGAATAGAACTGTTGTATTTTTGGCTCTATTCAAGAATCAGTCAGTATTATGTCCTGATTGGGTTCATGCTGCTTCACAGTACTTTGTGGATGTTGCTAAAACAGGTCATAATTTAAATACCTACCAAATATTTAGTTGTTAATGCTTTATAGAATTTATGTTTCCAACTTCTGGAAGTAAGTTGGATGTGCTTAGTTAAAAGAAAAATAACTAGTAGATTCTTGTATTCTGCTGTGGTCTGGATCTTAGCTGAGGTGGTGCAAACTTCAATGCCACTAACTAAAGATCAAAATATATCTTTATAAAAGAAGGGGTTGAATGCTCAGTTTATAGGAAATACTTTGTTTTCACTGTAGATTCTTAAGTTTCCCTAAAACTTGTATCAAGTCTATATGTTAAACTTTGACTGGGTGTTATACTCAGCTAGTGGATACCACTAACTAGCATAGTCTGTATTTTGATACTGCTCTATCGAACATGTTGGATGCTTTCCAAACAATAGGCAAAGATATGATGTTTAAACCAATGAATATAATACCTCACTGCAAAAAATCTATTCGTATCAGTTATATCTAAATTACATACTGACAGGTCTGCGGCTACGTGTAACAGCAGCAAGTAATTTGGGGGGGAGTTTTCCACTATTTCCTTGCAAAAGATTCCTTCTGGCATGTATCCCTGGGTGGCAAATCTAAGAGCTGAGCTCAGGTTTTGCACCACAGATCTGAGTATTTCTATAAAATCACAGTGAAAGTTGGCAAATGAGAACCTAATGAACCTACCAACTATCCTTCTGGAACGTATTCTGGAAGCAGTTGTCTGTTGTGCTGGTAACAGTCAGTGCTGGTGATAATAAGGAGCTCATAGTATGGACATAGCTCTGTTCTCGTCTCCTCCCCTGGACTGAGCATTTCTAAATTTAGGGGGGTTTTTTATCATTGCCCTTATACTTTCTTTGGTAACTTTAACATGTGCACATACCTGCCCACATGTATCTGATGCTTTGGTTTATAATTACTTGATTTCACTTTGCCTTTAAGAACCCCTTCCTTATTCTGCAGCTTCCCTTATGCTGTATTGGTTATTGTGTGTGTGGTCCTGATCCGGACTTGTCATTATATATGTATATATTCAGCTAGACTGTGCTATCAGTAGGAATTTCCTGACTGACTTTGCTATTACTCTCATTTTGTTATCTATTCACAGACTTTAATTCATTTCTTGGCTCTGCTTTGGGGAGCTAATGTAGAGCTTAGGCCCTACTTCTTAAACAGAGATCAAGATGGATTAAATGGAAAAAAGATGACTTTTATCAATATTTGAATATATATGACACCGTTGCCATTGAGGCTGATTATACTTGAAAACTCAGTGCATTTCCTGATCACAAACAGTATCTCAAGTTGGGCATCTAAGAAATGAAAATCACAAGCAGAGATCACCTTTGAAAAGATGGGCTTAAGGGAGTTAATTAACATCACAAAGAACCACCATGACAGTGGAGTAAAAATTCAGTAGTGTCCAGCCAAACATTCAGCTAATTAAATCATGACACGTCCTTCTTCACTCATCTGAGTAATAGAATATGCATTTTAACTGCTGTAACAAATAAACCACAAAAACCAGCTTTCTCTGCTATGTTTTCTTGTTTGGTTATTAGATCTGGCCTATCCTTTGTTTTGGATGGGATTATAGTGCCTTAATATGTAATTAAAAGTTTTGCCATAACCCATACATACAACTTCTAAGTACTTGAATATTCATCCTCAGTATCTTTCTAAAACATCTTAAAATTTCCAAAATGTTGGGTTTTTTCTTCAAAGAATCTTGATTATATCACAAGAGGTCACACTGATACTGGCACAGCTCACCTGTCAAGTTGAAGCTTAGAGTCAAGAAAATGCGTGAACACAACCAGTAATAGGTTGTTACCTTGTGTGTTGTAACCTTACAGATTGTCTCTGGTTTTCCTTAGTGGAGAATCTTTTCTTTATCTTGCCTTCTCCTAAGCCTCTAAACCAACAAGTCCCACTGCCCCTGCCTAACAAGTGCTTTCTGGAAATGGACTCTTTCTCTACTCTAGGTAAAACTGGAGTTTTTCCAAGTCTCTAAGTTAAACTTTCTGTTTTGTTAGAATGGCAAATGCACATCCACACCACAAAGCTCATCTTCTGTGGAGTTTCACATCCTTGGCTCAAAGTTTTAAGGGACAGCAGGATTTTAAAGAAAAGTTCTCAATTTCTTTTGGTGTGGATGAAACATTTTATTTTTCCCCAGGCGCTTTGTTCAGAAGTGCCCACGGCATTTTTTGTATCAAAGATTTCCCCAGACATTTGTTTAGAGATAGATATCTGATGGAGATATTTTCAGTGTAAGAACCTTCACAAGGCTTTAAGCAATGGAAAACAGTAACATAAATAATATTGTCATCCAACTGCAACAAAACATTGTACTATCAGCTAAGAAGTTGCAGTAAGAAAAAAATTAATCCAGTCTTTTTCTTCCTCTGTCAGCTTTTTTCTTTCCTCTTCTTTCAGATTTCAATGAGTGTCTGAAGAGAATATTAGTAATGTTGGTGGCCACAGTTTTAAACCAACTTTATTCTGTGAGCAGTGTATTTTAATCACCATACATTAAACAGTAAACTAACTTCTGTAAAACTATTTCAACCTTGCATTTATGCTGCATGCATGTCTGGGGCTCTTTTTGACTGCTTTCCTGGATTCAGAAATCTGAACCAATTTCCCCATCCCTTATTAGCCTCTCTCTCAAAAGAAATGTGCTGCCTGCTTAGTAGAGCACCTGACTTCTTCCTCATTGAACTATCTTGGGTATTTCCTGATATATCATACTCCCTTATGTCTTCTTCTCTTTTGTTAATAGTGTAAGAAGTGATTGAAAGTTAAAACTTAAAAAAAAAAAAAGGTTTTGTTAAAGCACTGGAATCCTCTGTGGATGTGTATAATCATTAGAAACTGATTATACTAGGTTAGCAGTCTAGGATGTGTGCTGTGCCACTTCTTGCTGGATTTGCTTGCATTTGCTTTTACGTGAGTAAGTGCTCAGACAAGCAGGTCTGCTACCGCTAAACTTTCAGATTCTAGAAAGAAGAAGTGATTAGAGCCAATAAGCTGGGAAAGTATCGCTTGGGTAAGGTTTTGGTTTCTTCCTCTGCTAGTATATGTTCTGTAATGCTGAACAGAGTATCAGTCCTGAATTAACCATGATCGCTGGCAACTTTAACTAAAAGTGCTGTGGAAAGTCTCCTGTAACCTTTTAAACTTCATTTTACTTAAATCAAGTGCTACTGGGGAGAAATGGTATGTTTCATCTGGCTAGATGGAAATATTGTAAAGAGCTGAATAAGATTAGGCTCCTAAAGCTCGGTGTGTGTGGGCTGGTGGTGGTGAAGTTAAATTATTAGACTACTGGTACCACTTGAATTTGAGGGAGAAATATAGCTTTGTGCCTACAATGCCAGCTGAAATTCCTACTGCTGGCAGCGTACTGCATGCACAGTCTCTATACTGACTGTGACAGCAACAGCCAGTGCCTTTATTCTCAGCCTAGGAGCCAGCTCCCTTCAATAACATCTGGGGGGGGAGCACCTTTCAAGGCAGATTCTGTAACTCTGCCTTCCATGATAACGTGCTAGTAGCTAATGCAACAAGAGACAATTTTCCTTAGGGAAATTTTTACACTTGAGTGGTGTTGTTGTAGTGTCATTCTCCTTCCTTCCTTTCCCTCCTCACCCTGCCTCCCCCACCCCGGTCTACTTGGGAATGTGCTGTGAAAAGGGATGTTTATGATTGCAAACACACAGATTGGTTTGAGCAAGACAGAAGTGATGAGTAGGGGCAAAGAGCAGGTGTAGATATGAAACCAACAGTGACTGGTTTTATTGGCTATAAAAGTATGGACAGAAGAACGTGCTAGTACAAAACAGCCTGCTCAGTTAAACGGGCTTCAACAGATTTATATAATAAACCAGTGCAGAGTTTTATTCAAGTATCCTACCCACTCCAAAAATGAACTTTTCAGCATTACCTCTTTGATAACTGAAACACTGTTAGCTCAGGATCTGGGGCATGTTAATTTTATCCTGTGGGAAGAACTACCCACTTTAGTCATGATAGGATAGCCCGTACTATACTTTCTTAATGTTTACAGCAGATTCAATCATCAGGAGAAGATGGACGTATTGGTTTAGGTGCACATATGCAGTATAATCTGGTCATTCAAAGAAAATCTTTTGTTGAACCAAAGCTGAGAAATGTGCACAGTGAAAGAAGCCATAGGGCTTTCCATTGCACTAACTGAAAAGACTTCTATCTAGTTAGAAACCTGCAGCCATGAAACACTTGCATTTTTAATATGACACCTGATCTAAGAAACCAGAACAAATTCTAGACTGCCTGGTTTTCTGAGTGTGTTCCAAGAAAAAGTAAAAATGGTGAAAGTTCATCTTTATGTAGCCAGCACAGTAAAATATAGTAACAGGATAGTTTGTAAAGTTATTCTTTTTCTGAACTTTAAAAATAGTGACTGTGAACATGGAAGATGCTTTTCAGTGTATGTGGGAAAACTTATTTAAATAAATCAAACTTTCTTACTATTTCCAAATAGTTCTTTGCAGTATGTACTACTCTGCTTTACAATGTAATAATACAATCACCTCGTATTCCTACTTGAAATAGTGACATCCAAATATCATTGCAATATATGCAATAGGAATGACTAGAAGTCAAGAAAAAAGGACATTCGATAGTGTAAAACCCATTTACACAGTGCTAACGTACTCCTAGGTCTTCCCTACAATAAGGAGGTACTACTCTATCCTTTTCTATGTTGAACTTATTAATGAATGGCAAGCAGGATAGCTGATATGTAAAATACTGTGCGATATGAATGATGCAATTGAATGTGCTATAGAAATCTCCAATGGAAAATACTCTACAGAATGTACAAACTGTCTGAAAAGAACAATTTTTACTTGAAAGTATCTTTCTACCAAACTGCTATAAGCAATTGTTGAAGTCAGTAACAGAAAATCTAAAAAAGATCTGCTTATCTTACATGGGTATAAAATCTCCAGATTTATCAGAAGTAGTGCTGCATGTTGGAAAGGATATGTATGCTCTTGCTTCTGTCTCTAGAAAGCCTCTATTTTTCAGGATGAAGTGTTAATAAAGAGAGGAGAGGGAGTCCCATATGTGCTTCTTGCAAAATTTTTCATCTTTGATCAGAGACATGCATAGAAAATGTCACAAAGAATTCAAGCAGTGGTCTTATGGTAATGTGAAAACAAAGCCTCCGATGATGATAACTTAAAGGAAAACAAGTTTTAAGTCTTCTGAACATGTCAGAATAAATATGCTTAATGGAGCCAACTCTAACTTTTATATAATTAGAATAAAAATTTGGCTTGATAGCAAATACAGTAATTTCATTCTCTGTGTGGCTGGAAAGTTACTCATTGAGAAAACGCTTCCTTAACTCTTATTCTTCATCTTCTATGATCCATTGGAAAAAGCCAATTACTTGAGAAAGTATAACTCCTCATTTCTCTGAAATTTTTCTTAAGCCCACCTCTGAGGGTATCTCATGGCATGTAGTTTAGTTTGTAAAAATACTCACTGAAGACCCTCCAGACACAGGTAAATAGGCAGCAAGATAGGCTGTCTGAGGCCAGCATACAGGGAGGAAGCCGCGACATCTGTGATTTTTTTGCTGCCCACAGTGCTCTGAGCTTGGTGGGAGCAGCAAGGCCTTCCTAGAAAAGAGGCGAGTTATCACCAATCAGCTATTAGTAATGTGTTTTCCCTCTGCGAGAGGTAACCGCTTCCCGCTGCTGCCTTCTGCAGAGTTCCAACTGGTAGGCTTAACCCCTAATTTGGGAAAGAATAATTGCTCTAAGTCACTGTTGAGTGGCCGTTCAAGGGCTGTCAGCCCTTGCTTGGGATGGCGTTTCTTGTGCTTTTTGTATGAAACGTTTGCCTTGTAGTCACTGCTCACTTTTAATGCATCTCGGAATTTGCTGTATTAAAAATGGAAGAGAGGAAGCTTAATAATACTTAGCTTGGCTATGGCAAGAAGATCACAAAGTTTGTTGTAGTAGAGTGTCACTTTCGTGACAAAGCAGGATACAGGCTGTATGTTTAACGGGGCTGTTCTCCAAGGAGAATGAAGATCTGTTACTGTATTCTGCAAAGATGGGTAACTCTCCCTTTAACAAAATCATGAAGCAAAGTTAATCACCTCCTTTTGCTTCCTAATTTACTTATGTAAATGTTCAGTGCAAACAGAAAAGATGAAAGAAAACTCAGGAGGACATCTGTCTGAGTGCAAGATATTGATATAAATAGAGAGACTGGGAAAAGTAGTTGTGAGCCTGTTTCGTTTTCTACTCCGGGAAAACCAGTCAGAACAGGACTGTGCAGGAAAAGCACTGCCATAAGCTCTTGCTGAGGGAGAAATTGGGGCACAGCTCAGCACTGTTTGTTTTCATGTAGGTTTAGATAACAAAACACAGAAGGCTGAAAGGGAGATTTGATTTACTATTGTTCAGAAACCACATTTTCTTAGGTCTGCAAGCTTCAGCTGTTCCTACATTTTTGCTAGGGTTTTAGATTTCTGCTTTTCTTTACATATTTTTCCATCTGTATTTTCTGTTGGGGATAATAAAAGGTTTAGAAGTCTAGAAGAGGAGGAAAAAGTGAGTGGTTTGCAGCAGGGAAGCGGAATCTCGCATTTCATTCATTTCTTTTCTCATTGTTTGGCAGGTGGAAAGCACAGATTTACAGAGCTGAACTGGATCAGCTGAAGAAGTGGGGGAAGAGAAACAAGTACAGCACCACTGAAAAGAGCTTCAGCTTTATCTAGCAGCATCACCACAGCAACCAGAAAATACAATTAAAAGACAAGGGCCAGAGCAGAGAAGGTGAAAGTGCTGCTCCTTACCTTGGGACAGAAGGCAGCAAAATAATTATGCAGAAGAGAAAAGAGGACTTGATGAAACTAGCCAAACTGTGGCAGAGGGAAGCGTCCCTTCATTGACAGGAATGTGCCACTGTTTATGTGCTGGAAAGGGGAGTGCCATGAGATCTACTGAAGAGACTATTTCTATGGTTGCATATCTCCATGTGATTGCTCCCCTGCTGGGACTGAACTAGGTGGTACAGGCATCTTGGACCATCAGGTACTGGATAGTGACTTTTTTTTTCCATTCAAGGCATACCTGGCACGAGAACTGAAAGACACCACAGATCTTTTTCAGAGACACAGAGTGAGACGATCTCCAACCTTTCCCTTCTGTAACTGCCTGCTATACCATGGGATGTCGGCAAAGCTCTGAGGAGAAAGAGGCAGCGCGGCGGTCCCGTAGGATTGACCGCCACCTGCGCTCTGAAAGTCAGCGACAACGAAGAGAGATCAAGCTCCTTCTCCTGGGTACCAGCAATTCTGGGAAGAGTACTATTGTAAAGCAGATGAAAATCATTCATAGTGGTGGCTTTAACTTGGAGGCCTGTAAGGAATACAAACCTCTGATTATCTATAATGCAATTGACTCCCTCACACGTATCATTCGGGCTCTAGCCACCCTTAAGATAGAATTTCACAATCCTGACAGAGCATATGATGCCGTGCAGCTTTTTGCCCTGACAGGCCCAGCTGAGAGCAAAGGTGAGATTACCCCTGAGCTTCTGGGAGTCATGAAACGGCTCTGGGCAGACCCTGGTGTGCAGGAGTGCTTTTGCCGCTCCAATGAGTACCACTTAGAGGATAATGCTGCATACTACTTAAATGACCTAGAAAGGATTGCAGCACTGGACTACATCCCTACAGTGGAAGATATTCTGCGTTCTCGGGACATGACCACAGGGATTGTAGAAAATAAGTTCACCTTCAAAGAGCTGACTTTCAAAATGGTGGATGTGGGTGGACAGAGATCTGAACGCAAAAAATGGATCCACTGTTTCGAGGGTGTTACAGCAATAATTTTCTGTGTGGAGCTGAGTGGATATGACTTGAAGCTGTATGAAGACAACCAAACAGTAAGTGCATCTCTTGCTCCTTATTCTCTTTCTTTCTCTTTCCTTTTGCCCTCCTCAGTCTTGGGCCTTTTTATCTCCCCCCTCCCTGTCCAAGGCAGTAACCCCTGAGTTCCCAGCCCCAAATGTGATTTCCATCCCCTCATCCCCAATCTGTAGTAAAAAAGTCAGAAACTGTGATTCCTTCTTTGACAGGTTTACCCACTGGACTGATCCATTTATTTATTTAATGTTACTTTTGGGAAATGGACGTGCTCTTCACATGGCAGCAGATTTTTTTTTTTTTTTGGATGCCTTTTTGCTAAATGTTTACCTCTAAACATCGCTTAAAAGGGCAGACAGTAGTGACATCCTGGTGTACGGGGATGGCTCATTCCAACACCATGTTTTGCAAGTCCTGGGAAATTTTGAAGCTAAAATAGTAATGAGTAGCAGTTTTCTCCCCATTTTTTCCAGGATTTTCAATCAGAATTGAGCATGAAATTAACTTAAAGAACCGATATATGTTTTCTGAAATTAATATAGAACCTTTAAATTTTAAATTTTCTTTGACTGTTTTTCTTTATGTGGCTGGTTTACCTTGTCCAATGAATAACTATTTCTGTTTAATTGCCTTTAATGCTATTAGCTCCTGGTTTTCACAGCACACAAATACAGTAACCATGGAAAAATACATCAACACTTACGCATATGCAACTCGGTGTTTGCTATCACATTCAGGTTGCCTGAGTTAACCTTTATAGGGTTTCATTTGAACTTATTTTTTTGACAGCCTTGTAAAATGTAATGCTTAAGAGATGGGTGTTTATGGGTAGAAACATGCAATGATTCTATCATCTAGCGGTTCCTAAACATGCTGTTATTTGGGTTCGAAAACAGCTGCCTTTCAGGAAGAATTAAAGTCTATACTGTAAAATCACAAAGTTAATCTTTAAAATGCTTCTTCTCTTGTGCTCCTTCACACATCTTCAGTTGTTTTACATTTAGAAATCTTGTTCACCAATATCAGTTCCAGAACAGAATCCTTGTTCTTTTACAGCAGGTACATTACTTAAGTGTTGTTGGGGAGGAAATTGTTCCAAGAAATCTTTACACGATGTTTCATATCTAACTAGATCTCAATAAGTTTACAGAAGGGGATCTTTCAGCCAGGTCTAACAATCTGGTTTTGGCAGTCCTCTATGGAAGCCGATTACTAATCAGCCTTAACTGCTGTTCTTTATCGGACACCCTCCCACCCCCTACTCCCCATTTGTGCAGAACACACATCTATATTAAAGTTTCTTTACAGAGTACCTAAGTCAAATGCAGCATACTGCACGTGTGAGAGCTGTAGCACCTGTGTGACATCCTCTAGCGCTTGTCTGGGTGTGACGCCACTTCCTATGCAGCACTATTTCCTTTTCACCCTAAATCAACCCCTAAAAATCTCTTCTCTAAAATGGCGAGACAGGCTGGGAGAAAGGGGAATTTCCTCCACAGACTCAGTAGAAGGGAGCACTTAAGTTCTATGTAAGATGTCTGATACAGTGCAGATTTATTTGTTGTGAATTTTCTCTAAGCTGAAAAGCTCCACTCCCTGTCCTGGAGAGGGGGTCAACTGTAACCTTCTTCACTGTTGTTTATTTTGTACTGGAGTTGTGTAATGTCAACATAGGTGCATACCTGATTTTTTCATTAAAAATTGTTCATCGAGGGATCCTGTGCTCTTTAAAGATGACAAGTATGTGGTCATGATTTTGATAATGACTGGAATAAATGCAATGGCTTTAATGGCCGAATGTGAAAGCCTCCTCCAAATCATGCGTATTTTCTATAACACATGCCACTCACCAGGTCTGAGGCAAGGTGAAGTGTATCAGTACCTGAAACAACTTCAGTGTCTTCTATCCAGTCTGCGGTTTATACAGTATCACTTATCATAGAATCACAGTGCAGATTAAAATATCAAGTGAGCTCAGTGATTCCACAGTTCTGGTGATTGGAATTCATAGAAATTGTGGTGAGGAAACTCCATGAGATAGAAGTGGTTAAAGAAAGGAATTCCAGAGGTCATATTTCTAACCTATTTTCCAGAGTTTGTATTGGAAGTTGATAGACATCACCAAGGTAGAGTTGCAAGAAGATGCCAATATTTCCTTCCAAGCTATATTAAAAATTCACAAACCAAAAAGAAACAAATATAAGACAAAACCTGTGGAGCTATACTTCCCAGAAATCTAACCCTTGGCTCCTTGTTTACTGGTTTGTTTTTACTGCCATACCTCCCAGTAAAGTCTTGTCTGTTCAAATGCTGCGTTCTGCAACTGACTCCTTCCCTCCAGACCAGCAAGAGACTAGGTGATCACCACAGAAAATAAGTGAAAGTATTCCCTTCACATCCCATGCATTTAGGAAAGGGGTTCTTTATGTGTCACTTTATACGCTCTCCACTCGTTGTTGGTAGTGATGTGAAATTATTTCAACTTGTTTGTATTTTTAATTCCTTTGTCAGCATTTTTGATTGCTAACCCAGTTGTTTTTTTTTTTTTTCAAAGATTGTTCTTATTAGATGGGAGCCAAGTAATAAGTTTGAGAAGCAATTATACTTAGGTTTGAACCAAAACTTCAAAATGTCCAAAAATATTCTCTTTGTTTTATAAGCTTGCCTTATGAAGTTCAATCTCTTTTCTGTGCACTTTACATGATTCTTCAAGGGAAAAAAAAACCTTATGGTCAAGAACAGTCACCTGAGCTGAGTTTTGATAAAACTTTTCAGAAATACTTGAATTTTACTGCAAATGATATGTGTTGTGAGTACTAAATCTTTTACACAGATTTTTCTTACTAGAAGGCAGCTAAGTGACAAGTTTAAGAAGCAGTTATACAAGGTCATTAGAGGTTATCAGACCAGAGATATTTATTTTAAGAAAAAAAAAAAGGTTACCTACATGTCAAGTTTGTCTAGATCTTTCTGTTGTGCCTCCATCTCTGTCTCCATGTGTCTGAGGCTATTCTACGAGTATGGAATTTGCTTTTAAATGATTTTTGCAAAGATAGGATACTTCCAATAATCCTTGTTGGCACTGTTTGAATTGACTGCTTTTGTTGGTATAGCTTATCACATATATAATATTTCCCTGTTCTTATCTTATGTAGTGATTTTACAGCTTATCCACTGCACTTTGACCTTCTTCTCTGTGCTGTGCTGATTCACCATTCACTGTCCTGCACATAGACTGACGCTGCATCATCTTGAGAATCTTATCTTGGTATTAGGCCTTCCTATTGTAATAGATTTCTATATCTGATTTTTGTTTAGTAACCCTCTCTTGACATGAGAGAAGCATGGCCCCTCATTCTTTCTCTTCATTTTCAGAGACATTAGGAAAAGCATATCTTATTTTATATCTAGACCCTGACTAGGAGTTAGTTGGTTTCTTGCAATTCTTAATAAT
>VZZY01015695.1:544970-589057 GCA_013400335.1 Eurystomus gularis
CGTAACTGTGCTGAACAAAAATGTAGCTAGAAGCTTTAAGAACTCTGGCGTATGCCAACCCTGCAGAAAGTCCAACTAGCCTTAAAAACTAGCAGAGATGCTGGAGCAAAGAAAGGGGGTCCTTACTGCTAACGCAGCTTCAGAGTAAGATCTATGGTGGTGGATTTTATTACGAGTCCATATTTTAGATAAATATATTCTTCTATAATTCCTCCTCCTTATTAATGCAAGTGTAATTTGACATACACTTGAGCTTTCTATACTGTTGGGATGGCAATCCAAAAACCCTCCAGGACCTTAGAACACATCTACAGTATGTATCCCCAATACGTGTTTTTCAGTGTGTCTAAAATCCTCAATGACTCAGAAGACAGCTGGCGTTGTTTGCTAACATAAAAACCATAACTAATGGGAGTTTATTCATGTCTTATTCCTAATGTGTGATTTTAACAGGCTCCCTTGCTTAGAAGAACAGAAACATCAGACATAGGTCTTCTACCTGTGAATGTAGAAAGACACTGCGTCCTGAAATGGAGGCTGATAGAATTGTTCTGGTTGCTGCTGTTTGGTGGAGTTGCTACCTTACTGTTTAGAGAGCAAGAAAACGAAAGGTTGATCTGAAGTTTTACTCCTGTAATGCTACAGCACTAATTCTTCTTGCTGGGTACTGAGCAAATCTCTCCTATAACATTCTTTTACTGAAACTATCTAGACTGGAAGGTGGTAAAAGAACTCATAAAACATTTGACAGGCTTTTGTGAAGAAAATTGTGTGGCATGAAATGACAAAATAGGAAGTGGTATTCAATTCCAGAAGCCCTACAAGGTTTGACAGGATTAGTAATAAAGAAAACCAAAGTTATTAAATAGTATAGCAGGCAAAATCATGTATGAAATCGAAAACCACCAAGTACCTGTTTTTGAAAAGCGATACAAAGAGAATAGCAAATAATTGTCTTGAAGGTGTTACTACTAACATTGTGTACTTGTAATCATGTATGAAATTGTTTTCAAGAATAGCTTTTGTTGTTATTCTGCTGCATGCACAGGTCAAAAAACTGGGAGAAACCAGTAACTTAGTCTAGAAAATGCAGACACATGAAAAAGTACACACCAGAATAAACAGGGTTCTTACAAAGGGAAGTCATGCCTTCTGAAATGATAACTCTGTGCATGTTGGTTGGCTGGGTTTTTTTGGTGTGGTTCTTCAGTTGGTTTTGTTTGTTTAAGGAATGAGGAAGTGCTGGGAGATGAATCCAGAAGCTGAAACCATTTCACTTTGGAAAAAGCATTTTGACAAAGACTTTTCCTGAGGGAGACTGCTGTGGCTTTCCCCTGCTGCAATGGGGAAAGCTTGTCCTGAACAAACAACTGATTAAGGGTGGGAGGAGTAGGATCTGATGGACAATTCTCTCAGGGTAAGGAGAGGGGCAGTAGATGCTCAGTAATTTAGTGTTTAACATATTTCTAAATTATATTTAAAAGTTGCTGTTCAGTCTGACCTCCTACTGATACTTTCAATAGGATTTTTACTGATACTTATTTTACTACCCTATGCTTTAACAGGAAATTTCCTTTTTTCTCATGCTGAAAGACTAGATCCTTAGAAACGTTTATATTATACACCACTATTGTGGTATATATACCACTATTGTGTAGTGTATTGTATTGTATTGTATTATACTATACACCACTGTTGGAGATGATGCCTTGCATCAGGAATGCTTTGTTTTTCTGCATCCATTTCTCCACTTTCTATAGTTCTTTTAGATCTTGCTAATATGAAAGCATGAATGTCAGCCCTCTGCGCTGACTCTGGTGTGCGTGCTTTTGGAATTTTAGGTAACTTCTTTAATGCTTTTAAGAAACAACAAACAGAATATCACAGCATAGATTTTCAGAAGGTGTGTTCACTAGGACTGGCGTCACCTTGCAATTGTGCCACCTGCATACTCACTCCCATTGCAGGCAGTACGGCAATTAAACCAGAGTACTACGATGAGTAGTGTTAGCGAGTAGTGTCTTATAGTAGCATCGCTTTTTTGTTTGATGTATGTGGTATTTCTACACAGGCTTTTCAAGAGTAGGTTCTTTTGAATAGAAGTCAGATGCTAGGGAAAGAAATAATATACAAGTAAAAATACTTTTATGCTTGCATTACAGTGCTGCCATTGCAGCAGTGTGTTTAACTAAAAATAATGACGTCTAATACTGAGAACATTTAGGTACTTGCCATTTTTCTAGCAGTTTGACATGGCTTTTAGAGGAAGTTTAATTTCTTTAAAGATAGCATTAGACATTTTAGTATCTTGTTGACTCTTTGTCATATAGTACATATACCAGAAAAAGATTTGGAGTTGTAACAGCTGGGTCTATGAAAATATCAACTTGATGTCCAATAGTAGTCAAAACAGCAAGTAACGTTAGGAAAGGACTAAGGAAAAATTAGGAAACAGTAAAAAATGCAAAGCATGTCTGCTTTCAGAATGCTATCTGAATTCTTGTTCTCCCATTTTGAAGAAAATATACTAGATTTAGAGCAAGCATGTCCATAAGAATAGACTATTTTCCATAAAATGAGCAGTAATGAAAAAAAGAAGATATACAAGGCAATCAAGGAATACAGATAATTGATTTCTAATAATTATCTGTCTTCTCTCTTAAGAACCAAGCATATTGAATAATATTATTAGCTAAAATGTTTAGAACAAGGTAAATGTAAAGGCAGCGCAGATCACACAATGTACAGTGAAGTTATGGAGCTTGTTCCCTGAGTATGTTGTGGTACTAAAACCCTGCACAATTGTAGAAGAAAAACATATATCCAAATCTATTAAATTCTAAGACAGTGCTTTTGACTTTGAAGTTCTGATTTCACAACTTGAGAAGCAGGGACAAAATAAAAGGGAAGTATCTGTGTTTTCCTGGATCTTAATTTTCTTCCCCTCTCCAAATTGTCTATTATTAGCCAGTGTGAGACACGGGATTTGGGGTTAGATGCATCTTTGTCACGCGTGTGCCATGCATTTTTAATTTTTTTATGTGTGTGTGTGCTGCCAAGACTGAATACTTAAGCCTTCTTCTTGGGATAGAGTTTTGAGTATCAAGATGCATTTTTTTAAAGCTATTAAGCTTAGTTAAATTTTAAACCTGTCAACCAATGACAGCGTCCCCTGATTATACTTCAAAATTAGCAGACAATGAATAACTCCTCCAATGAATTCAGCTCTCTAACTCCTGTCACTTATTTTTTAGCTACTTAATCTTAATACTGTCCTTTCTTTCCATTATTAAACTTGTTTTGATTGAAACAACTTGTTTTCAAAATACAGTCCAGTCATTCTCTGTGTACTTTTCTTCATTATTTAATAATTTGTTGTATTTTACTTTACAAATAGGAATGAACCCCCTGCCATTTATCATCAGTAGAAGGAAATTATTGATAATAGTTTAACACAATGTAGCATAAAATCCATGTAACAGAAGTAGCATCTTTAGAAGCAAGAATACCTCAGTCCATCAGTTATGGGGAGAAAGCTTGTGAATAAACTGATTTTATGGAGTAACATGATGGTATGTCATATATATACTACTTTTACTTCAGGACAGCCTGGCCCTCCGCATTTTTTTTTATTTTTATTTTTTTTAATTTTTTTAGAACTCCTCCAATTTAACAACCATGTGTTCTCCTCTTCTGCTGTTTCCCTGGCAACATGGCATGGTAGAGTGTCATACCAGCCGACAATGAGCTTTGCTTCAGCACTGTCCTGCCAAAGCTAGCTGGGTTTCTAGCCATCTGAGCTTTCTCACTGCAGCCGTGACCTAGCAATGAGAGTTTCTTTCCATTAATATTTGCCAAAACCAGCTGGAATTCCATTGGTGTAAATGTTTATGCAGCAGTGCCCTGATAATATTGGCTAGGGATGTCATTGGACTTGTCAGAGTAGACTCATTTTACAATGCCTTTTAATACTAGGTGTCGTCCAATCGTATGAATTCTCCTGGCTGTGATACAGAAAGGGATGGTTCTAATAGCAGCTTGTATTGTGCCTTCGCTGTTCTTCACAGATCAAATGAAAGCAGTAATTAGAAATAAATAAATAAACCTCATACATGGAAAAAATAAAACAATAAAAATGAATTGGAAATGTGAGGGGTTAATAAAGGAGGTTAAAGATATGTTAAAAAAATAAAATGAAAGGCTGAGAAAACTAAGTGCAGTGTGGCTGTGCCTAAAATGTCCTGGAGGCAGTGTTCTGCAGAGCATCTGGCTGTCACTGCCAGCCAGAAATCCAGACTGAGACTTACAGCATTTAAAAAGGTTTCAAAAGGTTAATTTGTTTTGCTTAGCTAAAAAGATTGTGAAGTACCTGCTTAGTGTATCGGTACCTGAAAGAGCAAAAATGCTCAATATTTACAGAAATACATAATCTAATGGAGAAAGGCAAAATAAGAACAAATGACACGCAGCTAGGTCAGATAAATATAAACATGAAATAGCTGCTTTTTTAAAACTTTATTGTATTTAGGAAGGAGGCTGAACCAGCTTTTCTGGAAGATAGAGTTTAGTCAAACAGCCATGATCAGCTACAAATGACTAGGCTTAGGACAGGGAAAACCCAATAGATGGAAATGACCATAGCTGTGATAAATGGAATTTAGACCAAAAGATCCAATGATCATGATACTCTCAGTTTACTATCTATTTATAAAGAGATAAAATAAAAGTTCAAATTATAGCCTTGTTATTTTATAAATAAAATAATTTTTAAATAAAATAACTCATTCTTGCTAAATCCTTCCATTTTAAGATCTCCCATCTTGATAATTGATTCTGTGTTTGAGGTTTTTTGTTGGTTTTTTTAATCATCTTTGAAGCTCCATAGAAAATGGAAAGATGAATTAGATGCATTTGGCGAAATGCATATTGAATGCATATATTAAATTATTAAGCCTGCTGAGATTATCTGTAACCTCACTGCTCAGGAAGAAAGAGACATCTCATTCTCTCCCTCCTGCTTGTTGAACTCTTCAGTCAAGTACTGCTCCACGCTTCTACCTCATTACTTGTGCCAGCTCTACTCTTCTTTGGGCCCTTTGCTAAATGGTATTATTCACAAACCTATCAGAAAATTATCTAGTATTCCAGTGTGGCTGATTTTCTGCTGGAATTCTGAGTATATCACTCCTACAGGAGTCAAGTGAGTTCCGTATCTGTATAATGCAGATAGTAGGATCCCACACCCAGAAGCAGGAGAAAATCAAAAGGTAGATGAGTCAGACTTACCCATTTTGATTTATCAGATGCTAGAGCAGCTAAAGTCATCCTATAAAACTAAACCTTGTTATACGATTTATCTGTGTATTTTGGAAAGAAAATTAGGCAAGTTACACTATTGTGGTTACAGGGAAGACATCACCAGCCTCCCTATCTGCACTGACTCAATGCTAGCTTTAATGAGCTACTCGGGGCACTGTTACCAGATGGTGAGTGTTAATGTTACCCGCTGCTTTTTATTTTCTTCTGCAGTCAGAGCATAGGGCAATAGGATATGAACAATTTCTTCTCTAAATGCAATCCAAATACTAGAACAGTAGTATTTCTGTGACAGAAATTCGATTCTCAGTCAATTTCTGCTGTATTTTTTCAGGGATAAAGCAGACTGGGGATACGTGGTAGATTTAGTTCTTACTCATATTCTTGCCTTCTCCCTCATTCCAGTATTTATTAGAAGCTGCTTTTTGATGCTCTTTTGTATGTTATGATGTTTATCATAGTGAATATCTTAGAAGATGTGAGAACAGCATTTGAAAGATAAGAATGAAAAGCCTTGTGCTTGATAGAAAGATAAGAGAAATTGTCCAAAATACTGAACTTCATAAACCCTCAAAAGAGATGCTAGAATAACCAACTACCATTTTTCTTACAAGTGGATTAGAAACAGTATTAACAAAGAATGGTAAACCCCTCTGCAAAATATACAATTAGATGATGAAAACTTTGTTTATATCATCATATATGTGGCTTAACATTTGAGGTCTTTGTTTTACTGGGGGATAAGTACTGGGAAATTTGATAAAATTCCAGCAGCTTGTACTGTAGATGCTGATTTCATTTTAATAACAATATTTTTCAGATAATAAAGTTAATAAGAATATTATTACCAATGATTTTAATATGAGAAAAGCCAGGCTCCGGATTTTAATTCTTTGTACTTTGCTTTCATGATTAATTCTTCTGTACTTCTGTGTTCTTTGCATTCATATTTTTCCTGTGAGGAAATTGCTAATTTTTATTTGTGCTCATTTTCCCTATTAATCCTGCACATTCTCAATTGTTTCCTTCATTGGTAAATAGATCCTGGATGTCATCTTGCTTTCTTATTCATAAAATTTACTTTCCTATTTAAGATCCAATTTTTATATGCATTTTGTTGTATTGCTCGATGTCTAGGCACAATATAGCTAGGCAAGCTCTCATACAACAGAAAGGGGGGGAGGCTTGTAGGATATTGGTTTAAGCCGATGCAGGGTGTAAGATAAACTGAAGGAGAAATTGAACTGTCAAGTAATTCCAGAGGAAACACTGGAGCCATCAGCTATAAACATATTTAGAAAGAGAACAGATAACCTAACTGCAAGATTGCTCCACTTTGAAAGCAGAGAAAACAGCTGCACATGGAAACAAGCCTATCAATTCACAATCTTACAAAGGCTAATTCTATGTAGAGAAGTCTTTACTTTCGGTTATCGGCATATTATTTCCTCATGTCCCCTCTTTTTCACATCCTATAGTCTTCTCAAAATCCTGTAGATTCAGTGTTGGTACTTATGTCATACATTTCCCTCACAGAGCCCACTCTCTAGAGCTGAGGCCTGAACTGCAACATTTTAATACAAAATTGTATATGAAAGTATCTGTATTATTTTTAATTATTCAATTCAACTTCACAGATGCTGTCAAAATAGCTTATCTATAGTGACCCTACAATTCTTAAACTTCCCTGTATTACAATGTTCCTTCTCTGTTATAAAACCCTCAACTGCTCTTTCTTGATTGGTCTACCATCTTGTGTCAAAGGCTTAATCGTCCTTGTTCTGTCTTGCTTTTTGCAGTTCCAGATGAGTACGGCTTAGAAAGAGATACTTACTGAAACACTTTTTGTAGCATAAAAATGTCTCAGGGTATTTGTTGCATGCAGAGTAGAGATAATAGGTTTAATGGAGTGGTATATTACCCTTTTTTTGAATGTCTGTCAAAAAAGGATTTACTGATAAACACACTGAAACCCATGCTGATCTTACAGATAAAGACTAATCAATATTTTGATGAGATGCGTTGGTCATCTGCTTTATGAGTCACAAGTTTTACTGAGAATAACTTCATGCAGATAAGTCAATACAATGTTCTTGACTTCTACTGCTAAAATTGACAATGCTGTTATTTTGACTTATTGTTTATTTTTATATACGTATGTTTTAAAAATATTTTTGTCCTTGGAAAATGGAAAAAAACCCACGAAGTTTCTACACAGCACATATTCCAATAGTGAGGTTTAAAATGTTACATCTGTTTACTGGTTTTAGTAGATTTTTAAAAAATTATATTCCATACTGTGTTCCATTTTCCTCAATGGTCAAAGTACTACAGTGGAGCCTGCCCATGCAATGGTCTTTTAAGGACTAGAGCTTATATTTTTAATCGAAATACTGGCCTTCTAGGATATAAATGCTTGTTTATACTATTAGAATAATTTCAGTAATGCTCAGGATTCAGTTCTCTGCAATGAGTAAAATAATTGAAATAATTACTCTGAGTAAGAGTCATGAATAAAAATATAGATAAGTCAGTATATTTCCTGCTTCAAATTAGATTTTTATATTATTAAAAGAATGCTAAGGTTTATTTCAGAACATTAAATATATCAGAGTTCAAAAGTAGGATATTCTTTTTGATGGGGTGAAATTTTAATTGTGTTTGGTATCAGATATTCTGTTTGCAGTAAGTGAAGGGAATTGGAAGCTTTATACAGGTGGGACTTTAAAATGTAATTAAATTATTTGGAGTTGTGAAATATTTTTTTCAGTTAGAAAAGATAATTCTGTAAGTACTTTTAGTTTCGTATTTTTCATCTTGTCCTAATTTTGTTTCTTTTGCCTATGCAGTGAGGTATACAGTTATTCTGTAACTGCTGCCAAATAGTGTAACAGAATTGTCAAAAGGAATGTGGATGCTAAAGGAGGAGACAAAAATCTGGCTGACCCATTACACAGACTTCAGAGATACTGAAAGCAGGAGGTAGGAGGAAGGGGAAGAGAAGCGTGTCCCTGCCAGCTAACATACAACCACCGCCAGGTGATCTCAGGAAACCAACCTTTTAGTCTTTAAATAGATACTTTCTATTGGTGCAAGGGAGAGTGGGAACACGGGCTGTTTCTCCCCCAGGTATCATTTTCAGAAGCATGAAGAAATCCTTTTAGTTTTGTGAGTGGAAGAAAGGTGAGATGATTTTTTTTGTTGTTCTGGGCTCTTTGCTGACCATTTATGTAATACAGTTATCGCCACACTGTACAAACATAGCAGAGACCTACTTTTAATGCTATGATAATTTTACTATCTATCAGGTGCTTCATGCATTGCTTAGAAGTAGCCTGATGTTACCATAGCCTTGGTAACAAGTCTAATTCAGAGTTCCAAACTTTTATTTTTCACTGTGCTGCTCACTCACATTCTCTGAAATGAGTTATTTATTTTTTTTTTTCTGGACCAGTTTTACTGATTGCATTTACAGTGTGACCCTTGTAATGCAAGATTAATTATTATCATACTATGAAAACAGGGATTTTGAATCAAAGCCATATATCCTTGATATGGAGCAGCTTTGATTGTAGCTAGAAGACAACTGCATGGAGAAATTGAATGTCATGTACTTGTATTTCCAAGTGTCATGGTGATAGATTTAATCACCAAAGATATAAAATGAAGTACAATATCATAAAATAAAAATTGAGGAAAATGCAGAATATATCTAACAAAATTTAATTATATAGCAAATTTAAATACCACTTCATGAATGAGACATGGAAATACAAGAGGTATGCTTGTTTCCCGGGATGTTTAGATGTAGATTGGGTTAATGTATCTCTATGCATTTCTAAGAGAGAAAACGATGTAGTAAGTTTTAATAGCAAAATGAAATGCAGTATACCAAAGACAAGAATTATTCAGTCTTCTCAGTCAAGTTGAAAAATTCCATTTTTAAAAATATTAGAGGCATAAACTATATTTTTCACCTGTTTTCATCTGCCATCAAGACTGGAACTGTTACTACTCTGAGTGTAATTATACCTTGTGTCTACTAGTAGAGGAAGGGCTGCTGTGTGCTCATGCTTCCAAACTACACGGTCACAAAATAAGCTGTATACTTCAGTAACTATTGTGTATCAGCCCCTCCCCTCAATATTAATGCAATGAATTCTCTTTGAGGTGACAATTAAATAGAAGTTAGGTGGAGGTGTCCTAAGTAAAAAGGACTGGTGCACATTTGCTAAAATGTTACTACTGCTATTCTGCTCAAGAAGAAATTTAAAATGAAAAGGCCACAGAGAGTCAGAGAAATGTCATCTTGTTCGGGGAATAAAAAAGCCATTCTGTACTCAAATTATTCAATTCCTTCTG
Source organism: Eurystomus gularis (assembly GCA_013400335.1). Taxonomy (NCBI): domain Eukaryota; kingdom Metazoa; phylum Chordata; class Aves; order Coraciiformes; family Coraciidae; genus Eurystomus; species Eurystomus gularis. Next base: position 554,649 of record VZZY01015695.1, read on the forward strand.
CAAAACATGAATATTTAAAATAGAAAAATTGACAAAAAATGCTGATGTGAGTAAGTGAAGAGAGCACTCAAGGAACTAAATTTTTGAGAAGTACCCTCACTTCAAAAACCAACCAACTAAAAAAAAAGCTACAAAAATCTCAGTCTTCAGAGCATGAGTGGTGGCACTAGAGCTTATTTCCAACTAAACAAAGATTGCAAAATTGCCGTCCTAAAGTGTATTTCAAATCTAGATGTAAATCGGTGCTTATCCCATGAGGTCCACTTCACTGGTGAAATCACTGTCTTCCCTGAGATACAAGATGAAAAACATCAGGAGGTTTTTTTTCTTGTAATGAAATATGCAGGGATGTTCTTGTACCACTGCCATCTCTGGAGACAGATTGATTATAAGCTTTCCTGTAACCATTTCTCTGGAACCAAGGATCACAAGGAGTGTCAGAGCTTTTCTAGAAGCTTTTAAAGCTGAGTAGCATAAAATAGACACGTATTATGAACCTTTACTGTTGTCTACCATGATACCAAGATAAGTTATGGCGTGTGCCCAAGGCACTTCCTTTACTTTCTGAACAAGAAGATTTTTAAAATAACATACATGTAAAAGGTTGTGACATAAACTGTAGCTTCTGATTATTGCTAGTTTAAACTGGATTTTCAAAACTGTCTATTTGAGGTCTTAAAATATGAATATTCTTGGAAAACTCTGAAGAATTTTAGGCTTTATACTTGTAAGACATATGACAAATGCACCATACCAATTATTGATAGGGATAAAAATAAGTTATGCTGCTGCAGATATATTTGTATAAGTTATAGTTACAACAGCAAAGTATAAGAAGCAAGACATCGAGGGTTTATTTTCCAACTATAGGTGTTAATTCGAGGTTGCTCAATACTGTTATAGCGAACACAAATATTAAAAAAGCGCCATGTTTCAAATTGTCATAAGACGACACAAAAAAGGAAGGCATGGTAACAGACTGGGGATTCAATGTCATTCCCTTGTCAATAGTTTTTGACTGTTGCACAGAACAGATCATTGTTATACCAGCACTGCAGCTGAGAGGCCTAAATAGACTTGCCCCTCTACTGTATATTATGTTGAACAGTATTACATTGATGCGACAGTATCAATAAAACGCTGGTGCAATGGGATCGGGTTTAGGTTTGCAGGAGATAAAATCTGCAAGAGAATGATGTGGGAAGTTTGTACTGCTGTTGCCTTATGATTAGCAGAAAGGCCAGCAGGCAAATTAAAATGGGTTTGAGAAAACCCCTACATCAGAAACAAGATAGAAAACGTGGTCGTTTCCACACTGGATCAGGTGACTATCATATTGATTCTTAACAGCAAATGTCCGATAAAGACAAAGTAATCAAGAATGTCATTTTTTCCACCCAAAGAAAACATTTGGAAGTGTCCATCCCAATTTGAAAAGGTGTGATTATTTGTATGCTCTGCTATGTTTTCCTTGTATTATTCTAAAGTGTGCTTGTTTCAATAGATTTATTCCTATTTATTTATTTTAAATCCAAATTGGTCTGCATAATAGATGTGATCCATTCTGTGCTGCTGACAGTGGTTGATTTCCAGCTCAGGTGCTTACTTGTTGATGTTATCTCACTTGTTAGGAGTTTTAAAAGCTATTTTCATGTGAAGTTTTTAGAGATGTGCAGAACTGGAGTGGTGAAGTTACAGCAGTGTGGCTTGGAAGACAAAAACCTTGCCAAAATAATAAAGATGCTCATTGTGAGTTTGAATGGAATAGAAATCTATTAGTCAATGGAGAAACAGAGCTCTCTACTTGCTGTCCTCCAGAATGTGTGACTTGTTGTGTAATTACTTTTAAGACCTGGATTTCTGACAGTGGCATCTGAAACAACTATAAATATGTGTTAAATTCATGGGCAGATGATAAGCAGAAAGAATAGTGCTTGAAGTTGCAAATGAGGATAGAAACTTGTCATGAGGTGAATAAATAGATATATAAATGCACAGATGTACATATACACCTGTATACACGCGCCTTGTTTATTGCCCCTTTGGAAAATGGTGAATGAACTCGGATATAGAGTAAGTGTTGTGGTTGGTAAATGGCTTCCTGAGCCACATGAGGGTTCCGTCTGTGCCGGTGTGGAATGCTCCAGTAACTAACTCTAACAAACTAAAACTCAGAAATAAGTATATCATAGAGGACAAAGAGAGGGTGCCTGTTAGAAAACAAGTAGTTTTGACTTTATATTTATTCTTTCAACATTTTGTAAAGCAAACCAAATTTATATGGAAATTGCATCAGACCCTTATAACTAATGCAGCAATAAGAAAGAAAAGTTAATTTCTACCCTCACGTTATGCCTCAATTCAACTGGATAAATAATTATATTATTGAAAAAAACCCAAAACTCATTGAAAGGCACAACTGAAAAAAAGTTTTAAAAAAGTAATCTAGACTATCCTTAGCACCACTACAGATCTAATAATTTTTATGGTCTTCTACTTCATTGTATTATCACCTTCAAAAATTTATGCTGTTTTATATCTAAATGACATTTCATACACTGTTCCCTGAATATAACAGCCAAAGAAAATGTCTCCCTTTCATTTTTATCTAAGTTATCTTCTGTTGTTCCTGTCCACTGTCAAACTACCTACTGCTGAAGTTCAGTTTCAGTACATAACAAAATAAATTTTTATTCATGTATGTGTGTATATATATATAAACCTGTACTATACACAGAATCAGTTTGAGTTTCAAAATGCAGTTCTGAACATGGGGAGTTCTAATGTAGGTGCGCTGATGTGATTGACATTGCATGCATTTATGCACTAAACTTCCTTTCCTGGTAGTACCGTATTATCAAGAATTTTTAACTGCATTTGGTGATAAGAGTTATTGTACTTACAAAAAAATCTCAGATAATTTTAGTAAGTGCCATACAGTTATATTTGCAATACTGGCCTATTTCAACAATTATTTACACACATGCAGCATTCTAGCAAGACGTGAAGCTAAAAATTATAGTATATATTTTTTCACTTCTAAGAGAATAGATGATGTCTTGGAATATTTCTTAAGATTCCATCAGGTGCTAGAGAGGCAGGACTGCCAAGAGGTGATGATAGATAGTGACAGTCTACACTGTACTTAAGAGCCCTTGCCAGTAAGCAGATTGAAATCTCTTTAGTCCAGCAGTATGTGCTCAGACTCCTGCCATAAAACTTGTCTGGCCTTGTGACAAACAATGCTGGAAATGTCCCAGGAAAGGCTTAAGGCAGACCTTTCTTGTTACCTGTTTAATGCCACTGCAAGGGCATATAGGATGACCGGCAGATTCGTCCAACCTACTACCTCCGTAATGAGGAAAGCTGAGCACATGATTCTGCATTCAGAGATAGTAAAGACCTCCCTCTGGCATGGCTCAGAGTTTACCTTTGGTCCTGATGTGTACATCTGGGCTTGCATCTATGACCAGCAGCTAATGTGTTTCGTTTTCAGAGAGGAATCAGTCTTATATTCAGTATATATATAGTTCACTGCCCTTCTAGCACAAATAGTACAACTACTAGGACAACTAGAAGTACATTTTTAATCAAAGTCTGCTTTTGTCTGCTTTGAAATAAGTGTAATTAATTGCTACTTGCTTATTTGAAATGGGAAAATCTAAAATGCTGTCAATGTTATTTTCATGGATCTACTCAAACATCAGGCTTATAAAATTATTTTCTCTATGAAGGAGATAGATTTTACTTTAGGTCTAAAGATTTTATTATGTTGACTATTGACAGCAACCTGAGAACTTATCTTTCAAGAAATATACAATTTTTTACTAGAGAAGACATTTGGATTGAAATAAGTGATCGTTTGTACAACATGTGCCTCTGTAGCAAGTTTAAATTATCTTCTGTTCCCTTTAAGAAAGATTTCAACTTCTAATGGTAAAATGTTTGCAGCATGTTATTCTGCCTTCTTCTGGGAAGTCTTGCATTCCAGACAGAAGCTCCTGCTTTCTCTGCAGGTCAGATTTATACTACCTCGTCCTCCTCCTCTCCCTGAAGAATACATTCTGGGCCCGTTCTCCCCAGAATACATTCACTTATGCATGTGATCATTTATACACAAGGAGCTTAGCTTTTGACTGCCTGCTTCAACGATACAGCATCTGCCATATAAACCATCTCCTTACCTCTTTTTATGAATATTTTAATGCTATATAAGCACACTTCTATATTTCCATGGAAACCTAATGGGGAACTTAAATGGAAAGCAGAGGTTGGAGGAGAAGGCATCTTGAGTTCTCACTCTGTGCTTAGGCTAAGTTCAGGACTCACTAAGCCCAAATTACTCTCTGTTACAATCAGGTACAAAATTAATTTTAGTACTTCTGACCTAATGCATAAACACAAAGTTGAAAATAGAGAAGCAGTAAACAAATTAAAATATACCCTTCTCTACTGTAATAGATTGAATAGGAAATCATTCTACAGTCAAAGAAATGGACAAGTGATAAGCAGCCATGCAGAGAAATTAAGTCCCTCAAGACTGCAAAAGCTAGTCACTTTGTTAGGTTTTCCCTTCTTTCCTCTGCTGTAATTCATTCTCTGAATGTCTCTTTCTTGATTCAATCCAAGATCCATTCATTAAGATCTCACCAACCAGACAGCAGTTATTTTACAGATACAACACTAGAAGTTGATTTGCTGGAAAAGGCATCAGGCAGGCTGCTAGGACTGCTGGGTTGTTATTGGCACAGAGTAAGCCTTAAAAGAAAAAAAAAAAAGCTAGTATGACTTGTAGATCTATCGTAATGGAAAAGATCAGCTCCTCAAACAGCTTCCTCTTCTCTTCTCTATTCTGTTTGTTACCCAAATTGTCATTCCTCTACCAGCACTTCCTGTGATGTAAGCATAATTCCTCTTGTGATCCCACAAGTAACAATCCAAGCAACAGGACAGTTTTTATGAAATAGGCCAAAAGTGCTGGTTTTATTGTCTCCTGAGAGCAGGAGAGACCCACGAGACACTTCTTTGTGAACAGGGCCTCACTGTATGTAACTCAATTAGTCTTGGGGCATCTGACATCCCTCTTGATCTCAGTTATCAGTTTCAGTTGGAAATATTAGATGGCAAAGACAAATAAGTATATTCACATATTCATAAAATATTCACGTATATAATGAATGACAAAATTGGGAACGGATGTACAAAAGGAACAGCCTTATCTTCTAGCACTGCAAATTCTAGGATTAGTGTAAAGAACCACAAGAGCTTTCCCCTAATGTAGGAGAGAAGTAATTTTAGAATAGTACAGTAGGATCATTTTAGAAGTAGCTACAGCCAAGATCCTTCATCAGATGCTGATAAACACACACCAAGATGACTAAGGAGTCTTGCTGTACCAGTTACAGAGATGAGAAAGCTGAGGAGAGAAGACACTAATTCTGCCCTTCTGCAAATGGCATAATGTATGCTGGATTTTTTTTTTTTAAGTTATCCATTTGCAAGGGAAAAAAATATTTTCACCCATTATTAAAAAAGAGGAAGAATAAAAATCTGATAATTTTAACAAGGTCAGAGAAGTTGTGCCCAGGGAAGCTGTGGATGATCCACCCCTGGAAATGTTCAAGGCCAGGCTGGATGAGGCCTTGGGCAACCTGGTCTAGTGGGAGGAGTCCCTGCCATGGCAGTGGGGTTGGAGCTAGATGATCTTTATGGTCCCTTCCAACCCAAACTGTTCTGTCTCCTTAATATTTGGCATGGTCTTTTTCTGTATGTTTTTATTTTCTCATTCATTTGCAAGTTTGAATTAATCTGAACTGTGCAAATTCCTGTACTACTATGAATGGTGTGGGCTATCATTAGGGAAATCTGATCAGCCTCTAATGGTACAGAATTACATAAGCACTGTTTCTCATCTGGAATGTGCAAGTCTGAGGAGGAAATGGAACTGGAAGAATGAAAAGTTTGGGAGTAAGTTTAGGTTGTGAAGTGGGGTGGGTGGAGAATGAGCTGGAGTGAGGTTTAAGTGATCTGGTGAAATCAAATAATCAAGAGTTAGTAAATGGGAGAATATTGTTGATCTCATTTTGAACATCTTGTTTCTGTATATTTTGACTCAGGCTTTATAGTGATGATAGTTTTTTCTATGGATTTTCCTCCTCATTCAATGAATATAATGGCTTTTTTATTATTAATGAGGGCTTATGTGATAAGTAAGACTGTCAACTGTAGGAACCCTGCCATCATCTGTTGCATGTGAAATGAATGGAACATAGAATTATAGGAGAACAGGGAAAGTTCATATGGCAGCTGAATGCTACTCTGAGTAACTGCACTGGGTCCTGGCACAGCTCCATGTTCCTTTTTTGGTTTAAAATCAGTTTCTTAAGTAAAAACGTTCATAGGTAATCCCACATTCCTCCTTACTTTTCTCAAAGGGACCTAATTTGAGATCCTGTGATTTGATTTGTAGTATGTCTGATTACTCAGATCTATGCCAGATATCAATGATAGCTTGAAAAACCTACTTAACTTTGTTAAATAAGCAAACACATGTACTGAAAAATTAGGCTCTAGAATTGAGTGTCTAGAATTAGTTCCTTCTAACCATAATTTCTCATTGTATAGATTGTATCATTACCTATTCATAAGTTGCTTTTAACAGTACCTCTTGATCTGACAACATGCTGTGGAAACAAATGTAGCCAATGAAATATTCAGATACGATAATTATAAGCTTGAGAATAAACTAGTAATTCTGTCTTTTGAGCAGTTCATAAATAGTAAGTTTATAGTAAAGCATGAGTCTGTAAATTGAGTTGTGACGATAAAGAAAAATATTGACTAGCACATGACATTACCTGTCTTGCAAGATGAGACAGGGTTCAGTGAAGAAAAAACTGTTCATATAACATGGGATTTACATGAGTAACACTATATAGGCATCTATGACTTCAGCATTTGACACTAGAGCATTTGTTTGCAGTTTTGATGTTCTTCCAGTTTAGACCCTTTTTGTCTTACATTCTAGAGTAAGATTCTGTAAATAGGTTCTTACTGAAATTATTTTTAATACCTTAGAAATATCAGTGGCACATGTAATTAGTTTTGTTTCATACTCTCTTTATGGCATATTATGTATTTCTACATATTTATATTTTGTGGTGGTCACTAGTTCCTGGGATGTTAATTTCATAAACTTGCCTTTCTCTTATGAGAGTAAGTAAGTACTGGCTGAGACGCTGGGAGAGCCTAGCACTGGAGCAGTGGTGTTCACAAAAAAGACAAAAATGGTCTCATGAAAAAGTATGTGGATCATTCTCAGTGCCTGCACAAAGTAGAAGAAATGATCCCCAAAAAGGCTGAACAAATTCCAAATCATACTTACTCTACTTGGGTTTTGTTTTTTTTTTTCTGATCAACTTCAATAGTATTTTATACCATCAAGGAAACTTAAATCATGTGACCACTATGTGTTTTGTTTTTATTTTTGGTTTGTTGTTTTTTATTAATTCAGTCTTGAAAAATCATTTTTACTTCTTTCTGCATTCCAACAGACTAGAACTTCCATTACAAATATGAGAGAAGCATTTTTTTTTCAGAACACATCACCCTTTTTTTCTTCCATTCTTCTCCAGTTGCTCTAAAATAACTTCATGGAAATTACCTCTTGAAACTGATTTGATCTAAATTTCAGTAATGCTGCTTAAACCCAGAAAAATTTACTGAAAGTGAAGACGGGATTCTTTCTTTCTCCATGCTGCTGAACATACCACTTCTGCTCTGCATAGTACTCCTCGGAGCTTATGCAAAAAAGGCCAAGACCAGATCCAGATTTTGACCCTCTACTTGATGTTGCTTTGCATTTTTTCATTTTGCTTTCTTTCTCTGTTCCAGTTTCACTCTTGACTCTGAACACTGACCTATGTGCCCTACTGCCTTTATGTTTCTTCCATGTTAGGAGGAGGCAACCTCAAGACCAGCATGATGGCAAGAACTATGTTAGAATTGTAGGCAAGGCTGCTAAAAGATCTGAAACAACCTGACGCATGCTATGGTAATCTTGCAAGACAGAGGGGATAAGAAGGAAGGTAGGCATTGTTCCCACAAGAGCTCTAGCTGCACCGAACTCTGTAAGCATCTTACCTAAAATATCTTCCAAGATGTAATAAAACAGAAAGCCAGTGCTCCTGCAAGAATTTGAGCTGCTTAAGCTGTGAGGGCAAAACATGTCTCCAGATGTCACACAATCTGAGAAACAGTCTCACAGTTCGGAGGTATTTTTCCACCCCCCTGCAGTGAATTTCTCAGTATAGAGTGATATTTAACTTTTTATTGTATAATAGACTGTTTTTATTGTTTGGATACTACTAAAGAATGAAACTATGGCCCATTTTTTTCTGATGAAAACTGGTTTAACATCAATGTGGGCCAGTCTTTTTTTCTAAGAGAAAATACTATTGTCGTCCTGTCATTCATACACTCTGGTGTGGGACAATGCAAATTACTAGAGGTCAGTACTTGTAGTTCCAAGACCCTTTGCCTGCCTTTTTGGTGAGAAATACTGCTTCAAATGATGGTGCAGTTTGTAAAATACTTTGTTGTTGTTGTTTTTAGTAACTGGACAAGACTAACTGGAAAAGCAAAATTGTCTAGGAACTGTAGCAATTTTACATGGGTTATGTAAAGGTGAAATTTTCACCAACAGAGAATGAAGCAGCTGATTTCACCAAATGGCTGAGCTGTTCTCACAGCCATAACATATGAAACAGTTGTACTAGGTCGCAGCAAATATCTGCAGTAGTCTGTGTCCAACTGTGGGCAACAGTGGACATTTAGGAAAGACTATGGGAAGAGATCAAGCATACGCCGATAATTCCTGCAATATACCCTGCCAGATAACAGAACCAAGGACTGCATCAACATCTTTCTGTTTAAGTGCCCTTTTAATTTAATTGCTTTTTGAACCCAATTACACTTTGATGACTTCTACTATTATTATTATTATTATTCTGTAACATCTCATGACAGAGTTTTACATTTAATTATGTGCTGCATGGAAAGAATACTTGTCTGCTGTCAGAAAATGGAATTTGATGTTTCTTACTTACTGCATTGTAATAAATGGTGCAAAAATCATTCACTATTCACCATTTTCATACCATTCATGGTTCTATGAGCTCTACTGTGTTCTCTCTCAGCTATTTCCTTTTCCAAGCTGAAGAGAACTAGTTTATTTCATTTTTTTCCATATGATAGTCATTCCATACTTCTGATAATTCTTGCTGGTCTTCTTATGTTTCCCAATTCTACTAACAGTTACAAATGATCCTTCACCTTACTTATGTCTATCATAAATAACGCAGAGTCCTGTTTTAAAGCTGAGCTTGACTGTGTTGAAAAGAAAACCTACTTACTTGATAAGTCCCCTTGTCTTTATATCACAGTTTATCAGGTTGGACTCTTGTCACTGATGTTTGAGATTTCAAATGGTTTTTATGCAGAGAGAGAGATGGCACTCACAGGCACCAAACTGTCCCCCTGCCATTATTCTGTTACACAAAATTAAGCTTACTAGTACATTCTAGTGGCAAAAAGTAATGGAGTTTTCATTTAAAAAAAAAATTATCTTGTGGATGCAATATATTGTTTCACTTCAATTAAGGGAAACAATTGTCTGGGTGACAGGAACCAATATTCACTGTGTTAACACCCTTTCCTGCCCCCCTGAAGTTTTAGAAAGATGTGCATTTCAAAGAAAGTGCAATGAAATGAAAAGCATTGTTTCTTTACACATAATCTATCAACCAGAGCTTGCGTTCTGGTTAGTCAACGGTCTGCAACAGTGAATAAACATTTTTCTTTTTACTTGCATATTCTGACGTAGTTCTCATACAGATTTCTGCAGTAATTTCATAGCTTAGAGGCTACTCTACGGTCCAGAGAGCTTGAAAGAACAGAAAACAATGAAAAATGGGTATTCCACAAAGGCCATATCTCCATTCTTTGACCACTTCCTTTTCATCCTGCCTCACCAACAGACTAGTGACAGCGCAGTATAACTCTTTCCGTCTAAAGGACAGCCCTTATGCTTGAATTCACTTCTTTAGGATGAAAAGTTTGAGATCTGCTCAGAACTGCATCCATAAAGTTGACTTCTCATGTATGGATTCAACTATAAATATGATTTTACAATTAATGGAATTCTATAAATGTAGGCTGGATGTGATCTCTGAAGGTCACTCACCCTGTTGTCCCAGCTGAAGCTGGAATATTGCCAACAGTAAATCAGGGCAGCTATGGCTTTATCTGGCTGAGTGAGGAAAACCTCTATGGATGGAGATCTCACAAAATTTCTAGGCAAATTGTTCCAGCGCTGTGCTAGTCTTCCCGATATCTAATCGTAACCTCCCAAGCGGCAATTAGTGTTCATTGCCGCCTACTCTTCATCACTGCTGGGAAGAGTTTAGCTTCATCACCTTTGTAACTATGCTTCAAGTAATTGTAGGCTGTTATTAGATCACTCTTTGCCTCCTCTTTGCTAGCCCAAACAAGCCCAGTTCCCTCAGCCTCTCCTTGAAGGTCAGTGCAGCATTAAGTTATTGCCTAGACACAGAAGGCTGACATTAAACTTAAAGGTCTCAGATGAGGACAGCTAAAGTCCTGGGCTGCTTTATGTGTAAAACTGTGCAACATTTCAGCTATGTTGAATATGTGCTTGAAAGGCTGCTTTTGCCCTTGAGCTAAGAAAATAATCTAAAGGCCTGAAAGAAAAAAAAACACAACAAACAAACCAACTCCCCCCCCGCCTGAAAGCAATGAGTAAGCACTGAAATAAATTGAAATATATTACTGGAAATAAAAAAGCTGGCCTCTCTTTCCATATATATATAACTCAGTCTAAGGATAAAACATCCAGATATTTACAATTAAAGTATGGATGCTCATGCTATTGTGAATAAATTTTCAATGAATATGATTTTAACAAGAAAACATTTTAAAACTAGATTATTTTTCTAAAGACCAGAAATACACAGTTTGCTTGGAATACTGTACAATGCTTACAAAAACCCCAGTCGGCAAAGCAAGCATAGGTATTATATGCTGCTAATTTGCTGCTTAGAACTAAGTTAAGAACTATCTTAATTTGTATTCAGGAAATCTTAATTTTCTAGCACTGTCAAAGACACTATGATTTATTCTTACATTCTCTTCAGGGCACGTTTGTTCTCTTAAAACTACTTGCCCCCCAGAATAAAACACAGAGAAGCACAGTGCAAGTTCTCTTTACTCTTAAGTCAAGAGGCTTATGTAGCATAAAGCTTTGTTGACCTTTGAGGTGGTAAAAGAAGAACGTTAACTGTTGTTTGCTGAGCAACTGAAACATAGCAAGCTTTCTTTTGAGGAGAAAACCAAGCTACCTGCCCACTTTATGATTAAATGGAAGTCTGTGAAAAGTGGTATATTCCACGATACTCGTTATCTTGTGTACTTTTACTACAGCCCTGGGAGCACTGCCCTGGCAGGATGCTATCTACTTAATGTGTAGTTTTTAATGTGTTGGCCCATTGTGACTTTTAAGTTTCTTTCAGCCTGCATCAGCTGCAGCAGCATTTCTTTTGCCAGTTTACCCTTATTACTCCTTCCCAGAAATGTTGACTTGTGTTGCTGTTCTATCAGGCACAGGATCAATATTGACTGCCCCATATTTCTATTCTCCTGAAATAACTTTCTCTACAACTTTCCTCTAGACTTCTAATTTTCTTATGAGAAGGGATGAATACAGCACCTATCACTTGCATATTTATAACTTCAAAGTATAATCTTCCTGTACTTCAGGAAAATTCCTGTACTATCTTTCTTAGAAGATATGTATAGCTAGTGACAAGCAACAATTCAATCTACAGGTATTTCTCCACTCTTACTCTGCCCCTTCCTTGCTGTGGAACAGCCTTTAAAACCTTGGCCAGACTTACGGGAGTAGCCTTTATCTGCACTGTCCAGCATTTCTGTTAAATGCTGAATGCCCCACTCTTTCTGATCCTTGAACTCAGTAACTTCTTCCTCTGTTCTTCCAAGAGTTTTCTATATATCCTTCCTTTAGGTTCCCTTTAGTTTGTAAGTCCCAGCAGAAGCACCTGTTGTCCTGTTCCTTCGCTTGGAAATCCCCTAGCTCAAAATCTACTGCACCTGTCAATAAATTTAATCAAACCTCTTTCTCCACCCAGGCACTCTCCTTAGTACAATCATAGCTTGGTATCAAACTGTACTTACTAGGATTAACAGATCTGTCTTGTTCCTGATCTAGGAATACAAAACTGTTTTGATAGTATTGAAGAGTGGTTTACCCCAGTCTGTCACTGGCACCCGTATCTAGCTACTGTGTAACAATGCTTAACTTACCATGTACTCCTACAGACATCACCTGCTGGTTCAGTGCACAACTAAAAAGTTGCAGGGATCAGTTTTCAAAGACAAATGTTCAGGACTCTATTACAGTAATACTCCCAGTTAAATCTGCTGTCTAGTCTAGTCCACAGTAAGCTTTAGTAATGTTACAATTGTTTTCCAGTCACAGAGATCATGTGATAAAATATTCATAATGTTTTCATTGTCATTCTGTACAATAGCCAAGACTAAAGGTCCCCACGTAATTCTTGTTCATATTGCCAGATTCAGTTATCATCTGCAGAATTTTCTGTAAAGACAGTAGTAATACTCCAAAGGAAATCAAGAAAGACAGTATGCTGCAGTACCACTTTGTCTGGTTATTTTCCCTTTCTTCTCTAAAATAAAGGAATCAAATATTGACTACTGTCTCCTCTACCTGTTCTACATTTTCACATACAAACTCTAAGTATAAACACAGGATGTTATCTTTAAAATAATGAGGAATTAATTTGCTAGCTTAGAAATTTTGTTTGCTAGTATAATTTATCGTCTTGATTTAAGGATGAATTTGTTTCAAAAAACTGGAAGGAAGCTTGTTTCAGACTTCCTATTTTTTTTACCCTCACCATATACATCTTCCTATCCAAAATCACACAAGATTTTTTGAGGGCTCCACTTCATAATATACATGTTTCTCAGCCTTCTGTACGCTCATTTCATAGTAAAAATTCAAGGTTCCTCTAATATAAAACCTTCTGAAAGGTATTTTGATAGGAAGGACGGAAATAGATGGCACGTGCATGTATACATCCATATGATGTTATATTGACATAGCTGCTTCTAGTTATCCTGAACTCCTTCCTGTTTTGTTTACTACATAACTGGTCAGGAATTCCTGCAGTGGTTGTAGACTAACATCACATATTACTTTGGTGATGGGATAATGAGTTTGCCTTAGAATAAGTTAAGCTTCTAAGTGACTTAAGAACACTTCTTAAGTGTTCTCATTAGAATTCACAACAGGACTCATCCTCCTACGTAACTCTAATTCTGAGATTTTAGAATTCTCAATACTTTCCAGGAAAACCCTGAGATCCTAGGATTGGGAAGAAAGGGTTTGGAAAGGCAAAAGAATTCTGTCTACTCAAACCCCTATTGGTTACCCTGTCCCTTCTGGGAGATGCCAAGGCGAGAAACAGGTCTATTCAGGACAACACATGGAGACTGTTTTACCTCAGATTAGTCCTACCTCAGTGAGGTTCTTAATTTCTTTATTTGAGAGATATATAAAATGAACTGGATTAAGTCTATGTACTTCAACACATTTCTTTCTGCTGGACAGAAGTAATTATCATTTGTAACTCATGAAATTATCATAATCTTTCCCCATTTAGACCGATAGCCACCTGATCTTATGCATTCCTGTAGGAGTTGTCTTTCTTTGAACAAAAGATGAACCATACAACAGTCCTTTTCCTTTTAAATCAAATCTCTTATCCAGCACTCAGTCAGGGCTGACTAACTGCTAGGCTAGAAGGACCTTTCAACTAGCACTCAATCCAGCCTTTTTCATGAGAGAAAAGTACCTTCTTGTACTTATCCAGGCTATCTCTTGCTTTCTGCATCATCTGTATTTTCTTTTGCTTTCCCTCTGCCTTCCATTATACATTTATTCAAACATAGTTTGAATTCCTGAATTGCTTTGACTATGACTGTCTTGGGCAATGGTATTTCCGTCAATTTGTTTTGTAGACTGTCATTACTTCAGAACAGATTCAATTTTTTGGTATAGTAACCTTAAGGAAAAAGCAATATTTACATCTAACAGATTCTATTATCTTCTTCAAATACTTCAGCTTCACCTGCTTTCTTTAGAAGGTCTTAAGTTGTGGGTCTCTAAAGAACACTTTTAAAACAGAAAGAAAAGATTAATGCCATTTTGTGAAATAGCTCATAGCTACCAGCATATGCTAAATGCCAACCACTATCACAAGGAAAAGCCTCAACAAGTAAATAGCAACAGCTTCCACTGGTTCTTCCAAGATTTACTGACATTTAAAGATTTTTCTAACTTTTCTGGAAAGCAAACATTACCATCCCTGCACCAATTTTATTCATTATTTACAGTTTGCACAAGATAAATTTTATTTAGTCTAGTTGGGGTTTTCACAATCCCCAAATACCTACCAGTTTTAAGATAATGACGAAAGAGAAATAAAGTTCTTACATATTTAGTACAAATGATAGTTAATTGCCAAATAATAGTTTCTCTCCTCATAATTTTTCATTTTTAAGTTCAAAGCTCTCCCAGCTGTGACCAGAAAGCTTCAATGTGACAGCTGTGAGGAGATACTATGTTACAATTCAGCTCCATTTACCAAATGATTTTTCTAAGTACTCGCTATCTTGATAACAGGGTCTTCTCTTCTGGAAACTCTGAGTTGTTCTGGAACTGTTTCCTGCTAAGCACACCTCTACTGTTCCAGAGGATGACCAGGGATGTTTCTATATTTGAAAATTATTGGAAGAGCAGAGCAGCCATCTGTTCCTTAGCATGTTCTTTCCCTTAAGCAACCAATTCCTTGTTCTCAAGCTCAGAGAAGAATTTGCAATTAGCCCCCAGCAAGGCTGTCTGGATAAGGCATTGCTGTTATCTTGCTTATATCCAAGCTTGTGTATATTTATGAAATTACAGCAGCACATTTTTTCTAACCACCTGGCTAACTGCTCCCCTCAGGATTCCTGAACTGGAAAAGACACTGCAGAGAAGAATGCCTTTTCCTACCATCGTTTTTCCTCCACATTAACAGAAAATTTTTATAATTCTTTTGGGAGTTGTACCATAATTTATTCTATTTTTAATTAGAATAAATAATCCTCTCAAGTTCACTTTCTCTATAATATGTACAGTCGTTTTACAATAGATGGAACCAGAAACAAGCCTGTTATGTGAGGAGTATATGAGTGGATACATCATGTACCTTTAGGCTCAGGTTCAGTGTCAGCCTTCATCTTAGAACAGTGGACATAGCACTTCTTAAGATTTTTCAGATATATCAAGATGTCATCTGGCTATAAAAAACTGCAACACATCATGCATTGCTGTTTCAAATGTGATTATTGCACTGCACGAATCACAAGCCAGCATTTAAAGTTTAGAAAGGCTTTGTCTTGCCCTGTGTACTATTTCTTTTTAGATTTGGTTTTACTTATCATTTAATTCCTTGCGGAAAATGAAATTGAACACTGTGTGTTTCATGTCTCCATGTTAACAGGTGAAAAAAAAATCAGAATGACTTCAATTAGTTTTTTGTTCTTCATATGTAAGTAGGTACTGCCTCTTTTGATCTCCTTAGTTTTCATAATTATGTGAATGAGATCTTACTATTATTTGAAGACTTGGTTTTGCCTTTCTGGTACATTTCCTCATTGTTCATGGATATGTTTTCCTACTTTTGCTATTATAGTTAAATCATAAAATGGGTTTCTGGGGTTAATTTCCCAATGGCTCCCATGCAACCATAGCCTTGGGCTGGTGCAATATAGCCTGCATCTTTGGAGGAAATTATTACTGTTTAACTTATTTACATTTTAACTAAAAGAAAGTCTGTTTAGTTTAGTTGAGGTTTTTATGGCTTTCGGATATTCAGCCAATAGAGAATAATAATATTACATTGAAGAAGACATCTGGGTGTTGTGTACAACAGTTCACTAATTCTTTCTTTACATCACCAAGTGTACAATAATTTAAACTGGGCACTCCTCTTGTACACATTTGTTACATTTCACAATTTATGGCAGGGTTTTAACTCTCTGATTTTGTCCTTGGACTACAGACTCCAACTGAAGATTTGGTAGCAGAGGGACAGCATTATGATTCACTACAAAATACAGTAATAAACCCAGACCTCTTAAAATGCAATATCCTGTTGGCATGAATGTTCTGAGAGTTGGCCAAAAACCTATATTAGCTCTAAAACAATTTTTTCCAGACAATTAGTAGCAAAAGCATTTCAACTGAACTAAAAATTTCTTGCATGGTTTTATTATCAGCTACAAATACAGGGCAGGAAAGAAAAGCGTGATTATTTGGAAAGAGACCTACAATGTTTTTAGGGGATTATCTGTTGTGTCAGGATTTGCACTGTGAAAATAAAAAATAAACTCTCAAGCAGATTTTTTTTTTTTAAAGCCACATTTTTACACCTATAAATCTGTATATAAAGTAGGCTCAGGTGCCAGATGGTCCCACCTTTATAATGGAAGAAGTAAACAAAAACCCCCAAGTATAGGGACTGTGTAACTTAGTTTATATTTCAGTATGCCTTAAGAGGCTTGTGAGTTACATTTCAACCCAGCTCCACAGTGCTGCTGTGGCAGTGCCAACCACCACCGTGCCCCCGTGTGCTCCCGGGGCTCTTGAAACAACCAGAAACTGCCAAAGTCTGTGGTTTTAATCTGTAAACACTGTAAATGCAGAATTACTCACTACAATAACTAAATCAATGCCTTCAGGGAACTCTGAGAACAGAGGATTGACCAAGTCAATCCATAGCAAATGAAAAGGAATAGTAACACAAATAAAATAAGGAAAGCATAAGAGGGAATCTGAAAAGCTTAGGTAAAACAGTCTGCTCGTATTCTAGCAACTACCTTTTTTTAAGAGGTAATTTTTTTCAGGATACTGTTTTAGTGTAACAACAGTGATCATTATTGTTGCAGATTTCCTCTGAAGTAATAACAATATAATGTATTTTCATTCTGTAATAAAACCAAATAAAAAGTAAATTTTAAATAAATATTTATATATTACTTTTAATGTAATAAACAGTGAATGATTCTTCTCATCTCACCAGTTGAAGTATGGAGTGACTTTAGTGAAGTCAAGGGAGATGCACTAGACACAACTGATTTCAGGAGAGACAGGCCCAAAATACTGTTACCTCTACTAGAAGCCAAAATCATTGTAACCTCCACTTTCCAAACAGGGAAACTGGCCAAAAATACCTCTCAGTCAGACAACAACAAAAATACCCAGACTTTAATTTCATCCTCTCTGAACACAAGCCAGAAAAATAGAACACAAACATATTTGCAAATCATCTTGTAAATAAAATATACTCTTCTTTTGGTATCCCAAATCCTGTCTGTTCACATACTCTGGACCGCTGCAGCGACTAATGATGTACTCATAAGTTTTTTAGAAACCTAAAATATTGCATATACAAAGGAGAGCAATACCTGCAGAGTAATCTGTATGGGAAATACAGCTAATATTGTTTGAAGCAGTCATTACAGGTGAACATTAGAAGACTAGAAAGAAGTCAGTTATTGCAGAAGAATAGGTGAGAACATTAAAAATGAAGTGTGAAGTCTCACAGTGGTTTTAGAATCACTATCCAGAGGAAGCAAACATCCAAAGTACTGTATCTGCTGGCACTGCAAGAACACTGCCCTTGTGTGCTATGGCACATGTCCTTGGTAGAGGGAATATGTTGCTTAATACACATTGTAATGCCACAAAGAATTCTGTGTATCATCTCCAATGACTTATTTCTACTGCTTTCTGTTATTAAATCATAAAAAAGAAAATGTGGATTCTCTAAATGTACTTGACGAATATATCTCACATAGTATGTTTATACAGAATGATAAAAAAATAGCTGTGTTCCAGTTTTCCTTACTCGGTTTCCTTATTTGCAGGATATAAATCAGATACAAAGACAGATGAATATACTCTGTAAAGAGCATTAACTTTTGCAAAATTTATGGGGTTTATATATATGATAAAAGAATACTGAGCATAAAAGTCCATCAAAAAGCAAATATATTTTTGTTTCAGTTGGGAAGAATGCTGGTATTTTATATCAGGTATAAATGCAAGATGTCAAAGGAACTTTTCTTTTGTTTTTTGTTTGTTTGGAGGTATTTCTGAAAACAAGGTGCATCACTGCAGAATCACACAGGTCTAACAGCAGCTTCCAGAACTAATGCCAGGATCTGGGCGTATATAACAGGACATAGGCAGAGGCATGAGAAAGGCTTTAAAATTTGCCACACCCAAACATCCTGTGGGCTGAAATGTGTCTGTCAGTCACCTGTTGACCAGTCTTGTGTGAAAAAGGTTAAGGTTGCTTCTCTGCCTTGAGGAATTGGCTAAAATATCTCATTGAAGAAAACAGCCTTGACCAGTGCCTACTAAACTAGTAGCTTTTGATTAATGTATTTTTGTTTCTTGAAAGATCAGTCAACAGATGGGAATTGAGAGGTTCTGTGAAAAGGACTTAGAAATGACATATGATATATATGATCTCTCGCAGAACCTTACAGTCTTCAGTTTCTGCCAATACAAAATAGTTTTGACCATACTAAAACTGTTAGGCTTGAGCTGATTCCAGGCTTTCTTCGAGAAACTATGCTTCTTTGAAAAAATGTAAGTGCTGTATAAATTGATTCATTATACTTTTTGGGAGCACTGGAAAATCAGGTATCACTAATCTCCAGGAGTTTTACCAGGTATTTTCAATATTATTTTTCACTTATTTAAATAAAAAATACCAAATCAGCTGCTCTTACTTTCAGATAGCAAGGCAAGTCTCTACATAAAAAGTTTACAAACAGAGAAGTTTCTCTTCCTCTGATGAGTTTGCCATGATGAAGTCACTAAATTCATGATTTGTTTGTATTATGGAATTATCCACTATGTGACTGTGATACAAAGAGAGACCAAAGATGACAAATTGGGAATATTTGGAACTGTATCCCGATATATCATGAACGATGCCCACCATTCACAATACTTCTCCCTTTCGTAATGCCCTTTACTGATCAATAATGCCTAATCTTAATTACATTTGCTATATGGACTAAGATGAAGAAATTATATTAAATCTTATGCAATCTCATAAGATGAGAATACCAAAAGTAAGAGATACTCAGAACAGGATTTAGTTTCTTAATTCAGCAGGAGAGTATTGCAAATTCACTTTGTCTGAAGGGGAAAAAATTATGAAAGATACATTGAATTAAAAACCCCAGACTTCACAAATCCATGGAACACCGATCTGAACAGGTTTTGTACAGCTTTTGCAGAGATCAGTTTAAAGAATAATCATCTAAATATATGCATCTCTTTATGGAAACTTAACATGGAAAAGTTTTTTTTAGCTTCTTTTTAAAGAGGTTATTATAATCTATATTGCTGTAAATGAACAACTTTCTTCATATTTTATCCATGATTTATCAGCACACAGACTTTACCGAGCTGACTGTACAAGGGTTCCTTGCATCTCGTGACCAGAGTGCAATAAATCTTGGTGTTATCTCAAAACAGAGAGAAGGAGTGTTGAAGATGATAAAACAGGGATAAACCATGATTCCTCACAACAATGTTTTTCACAATATAAAGCCTAAACTAACAAAAAAATCAGTGATAAGGAACAATAGCTAATATTTTAACTGTAGGCTAAATATTAACCATAGGCCTGTTATATAGGTAAGAGCTAAAAGCTTTACAGAAATGTTTCCCATATAAAATCAATTCATCTGGACATGTGAGCAGGAATACTGAATTTCCTGTTGTGATTATCATCACATTGGTTTACCTACCTGAAATTATTTTGAGAGCTATGCATTGGTTCAGGTCTACAAGAAGGAGATACGCCTTATAGCGTTCTGAGATTTTAAAGCTGCAAAACAAGCTGCAAAAATTGTTTGAGGTGTCTGAAGAAGCTTAGATGGGAATGATGGAAAAGAATAACTCAGGCTTTGTAATCTGATATGAAACTGGCCCACGGAGGTCAAAATAGCAAACAGCATTATCACCAAGCTGAAAAATTAGTTGATGTTCATTTTCAAGAAGAAAATAACTGGGACACAGCTAAAAGACACTTCTAGTTAAAAGAAATATATATTAAGGAAATTAAACAGACATCACTGCAAGAATTCCAATTTTCAGCCTACATTACCTCTGTCTTAAAGCCTACGAGATGTTCAGAGCCCATAAAATTTCCAGTTTTAAAAAATGTAATGTTGTGTGAATATTGTTGTTGAATATTTGTTTTGTGAATATTTTTTTCTACACTCCCAATACATTTGCTGGACAGAAAAAACTGATTCTTAATTTTCAGTCACATATTCTTTTCCCACTTTCAGCAGTATATGAGCACTGCTGAACTGGGACAGAATAAAGGCCCACTTATTTAAGAATTATAATTTTATTAATAAAAACTATTGGTGGGTATTAAAAAGGATTGGAATGAAACCTTGTTGCTTAACTGTAAAATACCATACTTATCAAGGTTCTCTAAATAGGAATAGGTTGAAAGAGATATTTTCCTTTAAATAGAAAATAGGAGTGCATATATTAAAAAAGAATCATGATAGACAAATATCTGACCAGAGTTAGATAATTATATTGCTGATGTACCAATGAAACCTAACAAAATTAAAGAGCTAAGTTGTAACATGCTGGAAAACATTGACCTTAGCAAAAATGCCAGTTCAAGATATCTTCTGTAACAACTTTTGACAATATTTGAGTGATATTTATTTCAAGAATCTAGAATATTTTCTATTCAAAACATTACAAGTGTAAATTGATCCCTAATACAAGTGTAAATTGAGCCTTCCAAGAGCCCTCGGTACCATGGACAGCTCCAGTAGCACGACAGCAGGGACTTTCCAGACGGCCAGTGATTTCTAACTGATGTTTCTGCTCATCTCTTTAATGCAAAGAATTTGTTTATAGTGCTAATCTGAGTTTGAACACAACCATGTTTTTCCAAGTTACACCTATGGTTTCTAAATCTTCAGTTTTAGACTTTCCTTCATAGCTGCCAAATATTTTTTAAAAATAAAGGAGGAGGTTGTGGTGAAATGTAGTGTTTCAGAATATGTGAATTAAGATCTCTGGAATCTCATGGTCAGGTAAGATGGACAGTCACCAAATAAAACAAAAGTTGTTTCTAAAAGCAGATTTTGCTCATTGAGACATAATAATGTATTTTGTGTGCTTTTCACAGTTATGCTGAAACACTATTGTTGACACTATTGCTTCCTCTCCTACAGAGCCGAATGGCAGAAAGTTTGCGTCTCTTCGATTCCATCTGCAACAACAACTGGTTTATCAACACTTCTCTCATCCTTTTCTTGAATAAGAAAGATCTGCTGGCAGAAAAAATCAGACGCATCCCCTTAACAGTCTGCTTTCCTGAATACAAAGGCCAAAACACCTACGAGGAGGCAGCAGTCTACATCCAACGTCAGTTTGAGGACTTGAATCGCAACAAGGAGACCAAGGAGATCTACTCACACTTCACCTGTGCCACTGATACCAGTAACATACAATTTGTCTTTGATGCAGTGACAGATGTCATCATTCAGAACAATCTCAAATATATTGGCCTCTGCTAAGAATCCTTGGGCTTAACCTGTTTTCCTGAAGTGATAAAAAAGGGGCTAACCATTTCCACTCCTAGTGGAAAAAAATGGGGCAATGCTTAGAGCCCAAAGAAGAGGAAATGTAATGTATGTACACAGTTCCTCTTATGCCCCTTTAACCTGCTACATCATTTTTCACAAATCTATGCTCTGGAGAGTGAAAGCCTCCTCTCCAAAAATGCCACACAAACACACATCCACCACCCCCTGCCCCTGTGAAAAAAAAAAAAAGCAAGTAAAAAACCCCAAACAAAAACAAGAGATTGAGGCCTAACTCTGTGGAGATGTTTTCACCACAGTCACTGCACTTCTATTCCATGTGTTTCATTCCATTTCCTACAGTGGGAGTGTTACCATGTTCTATGTAAGAAATAATTCTTCATCCAGTTGTCCTAAAATTTCACTGACATGAAGATATAATGAGTGGCATATGAACTTGTTTGCAGGGTGTGGAGCAGAATGGTTGTATTGGGGAGAAAAGTTAGTTCAAAGCAGAAGCTACAGAACAGAGAGTTTTAAGCAAAAGACTAGGTAAATTTGTAGAAAATGGGCGTGCACCCGCACTACCGGTACACCCAGCCGAACAGTATGTACACGTACATCATGTATGCACATGACTCACAGCATATACTATGTACACACTTCTGCTTTCCTTTACTGTTTATCATGGACACCTTGCCTGTTAAAGGAATTGTTGGTGCGCAACTGTTCTGTGATTTCCAAACTGATTAGCAGCTCTTTCTGCTCTTTATGGCTTCAAATATGCAGCAAAACTACATGAAATTAATCTATGAATAGGCCAAATTAAGGTCAGTGTTTCTTCTACTGGTAAGGAGTTTTATACATCAAAACAGTCTTCTTTTACATCTTTTTTTGCCAAATCTTGTGGTGTTTCACAAAAAACAAACTATATTTAAGAAGTAGGTTAGTGTTCCTTTTTTAATACAGATAAAAAAATTAATCACAAGGCAATTTTTAAAATTATTGTTGTAGTGTCTGGATTGCTGAATGTGAAAGTTGCCAACGGACAACTCTGTTCCACTGCTCCAAATACATTCTGGGAATTGTAATATTGTAACAAATTTCCCAAGCAGCAGGAGCCATGGAGATTGTGTAGTATATAGCCTCCAAAGTCATTTTTTGTTGGTTTTAAAATTATTTTTAAAATGTGATGTATTATTAGAAGGTTAAAGATGAGCGATATGAACAATAAATAAATGTCTTGATATTTCAATTTAATAACTTAAATTATTTAAAGTTTAGTGAAGTTAAGGAAAATGAAGAGATGCATTCCTCAGCTCCAGGTTTCATCTCATAAAGAAACACTACTGGATGGAGTAACATTCCGGCAAAGTTTGAACGCATAAGAAGCTCTGTGGGACAATACTGGAAAATCTCAAATGGATCACATAGACCTAAGTCTTTGGTCAGTTGATTCTTTCCCCTGCCATAGAAAAGACTTCTTAAAGACTTCAGTGTAAAAGTTGGTGTGTAAATATATGTTTGATAATTGTAAAGCACATACGTACACAGAGACACAGACACACATGCACACTGGAAAATAACCTTCTACTTTTGTTCCCCCTATGTACTATGATTAGTGCAAGAAATCTCAGCCAAGGGCTCTAAGAAATTGAAAACAAAATGGTTAATAACATCAACATTTAAATTGTCCACTTAAAAAAATAAATAATTCAAATGATACTGAACGTGTCTATAGTGTGTTCATTAATTAGTGTTAAGACAGCTACTTAACTGGATGACATTTGTGACGTTTTCTTTGCTTTATGACAGACTGCTCAGTTTTGTTTATTTGCTCCAGATCTTTTTCCTCAGTTTATTCACCAACACCCAGCAATTTCAATCTTAAGCAATTACATTTGAACAACTCAGTAACATTTAAGGCACATGTTCCCATTTAATACCTTTACAAATTCTGAATGCAATTATAGGAAAGAAGTTATAACTCAAGATCTATAGGACATAACAGGAAAGAAACTTCCATGGTATCTGCAAGATACATACGAAGCTTGCCTGCTTACTGTTTTACACAACCAGGTACTTTGCATGGAGGCCTATGCTTAAAAATACATGTCTAGGTCTAAGCACAGATACACATTTTCAAATAGTGCCTGAAGTTGGTTTCCTAAATCTGTATTTAAAGATTGAAAAAAAAGAAAAGAAAAATATGTTCATATTTTTGTACTGCTGAGCTCTCAGCAGGTCTCTAAAATACGAAATTCTGTGTGGCTCATGCTTGTGAAAAATTAGGCTTCAAGAAAAATAGAAATATTTTTAAAGAGTGACCATGTAAATTGATCTATCAGTATAAGACTTACTGATGATATTTCACTGAGGTCTTCTTGAAAGTTCCATCTATTCAGACTATATCAAGGTTCTTCTACAGCACCCCCTAACTGAAATCTTTAAAAGTCTGGATGTACACTAAGAGAAGCTGCAACTCTTATATGAACAGCACAAACTCATAAAAACCCACTTGTTAGAGGATGCTAGATAAATAATATCCCTGGAGTTTAAACAGAATTCGACTTAGAACCCTTCACACCATTTAATAATTCCTGAGACCAGCCAAAAATATTTGATAGAGCTTGAATAATTTCATTTCTTTGTTTGCTTCTTGGCACTTCTACAAAATGCATCAAAAAGTCCTTAATCTTTCTTGTTTAAGAATCCTTTTGACCTGTTTGAGGACATCTAAATTCAAGCTAGGATTTTTCTAAGCGACCTGGAGACTTAAGCTAATGATGAGCTGGGACTGCCAATACTCTTGAAGGCAGTGCTTCAAGCAATAATAATTTTCAGCCTTGCTAGAGAATGCAGCCATAAACAAAAATATTCTCCAAGGTTCAAGTCATAGGTTGAGACTTTCAGAACTCTTCGGACATAATTGATAATGGGGGAAAATCTGTCTAATTTAAAATGAGGTATTTCATCCCTGTGTTGAAGACATGGGGCCCCTTTAAGCATTCCCTTGTCACTTGTTACACCTGAGGACCAGAAGCAAAAGAGCCAATGAGCCTGCACCTTGAAGGTATAAAAGGCTTGCCATGCCACACAGAGGGCATTTACTTCCTACTCATTGTGAGAAGACACCATTGCCTGCTTGTGGTATCTGCAGTCAGGCTGCTTCACTTGGTGAGTTTACTAAAAGCTATACATGGTAATTGCTAATACAGTCCATAGAGCTAGTACAGGATCTGCTAAACCTACCACTAAAGTGCTGTCATTTACTTGAGAAATTGCACAGTATTTCTAGTCTAAATTCCTTCCTGTAGTGTAACATCCTGTTGTTAGCCAGCTGAATTGTGAAAAAGACCTAAAATGAGTCAGAGCTTCTCTTTGCAATGAATGGATTATCAGAAGTTATGTCTCCTTCACCTCTAGCTTTTGTGGTACTGTGGCCATTTCAGATTAGTCCAAGAAGTGACAAGAAAACACTGGTAGTTCTTAGAGTGTAGCATCAAAGTAAGAAAGCTGGATAGAAAAACTAAGAATAGAAGTGTAGTCAGCTATGAGAAGTGTAAAAGACATTTTATGTTAAAAAATAAATCTTTATTCAACTAAGAAGGTCTTTCCAACATAATTATTACAGGTAACCTACAACAGAAGTGGAGGGCTTAGGATATTTTAACAAAGGCCTTAAGGGTATTTCTAAAGAAAAGGAGTCAGTTACAGTTCTCATTGAATGGAGGCTGTCTTGGGAAGCAGAAAAGAAATTGAAGCACTGCCATGTGTTCCTACTTGACTGAAGAAAAGCATAGGCATGTGGAGGAATAAAGCAGTAAATAAATAATCAATTCACATAATCATGTTAGCTGAATAGCAATTCCTTGCTATTAACTCTCTAATCATTTAATTTCTGTGATGTTTCTCATCTTAGTATTCTGAGTAACTCAAGGCTACACTGTTTTCTATCTGAAGAATTCAAGATGTTAAAATAAATTCTGTTTTACACAGAAGTAATTCTGTGTTTAAGAAAACTGAGGTACAGGGAAGTTAAAACTAAAAAGTCTGGGCCAAAGACAGGTGCTGAAATGAAATCCGTTGACTTTTAGTTGTCTATCTGGATAAATCACGCAATTAATTTGCATCTATTTTCCCAGCTCTCAGGTTTATCAGTGCTGCAGCACATTGCCACCTGAGAGAACTGTGTTAATATAGCTGGGGTTTCACTTCACCTGGGCAACAATGACATTCACAGAAGAGATGTTCCATCTGCTGCAATAAGAATGCCATCTGTCCTTTCATCATTTGCACTCCATACAGCAAAACACGTTTCTAAGGGAAAAGGTATCCTTAAACAGTCCTTAATACTCAGATCTGATAGGTTATGATTCTCCCAGGGTGGAATAGTGGGAACGCTGAGGGTCAGCAAAGTAGGAGATGTATTCTCTTGGACACTTCTCAAACAGAGGTTCTGCCAAGCTTAAAAATCCATTGCCCCATCCAATTCACCTCAATCTTTGTCTAAAAGGAATAAGTACCCATAAAAGACAGGACAGATAATGAGTAAGAATTATTAAACTTTTCCAGTATTAACCATATCTTAGTGAAATATTTTTTTTCCCTAGAGCTATTTTTGAAGTTATTGCACGGGCCATTTATCATTGCATAACACCCTTTCACTAACATTATTAAGTGCTGTGTGTCAACTGATTGTTTTCACCAAGAGTGAAAGTTTTGCTATTTGTTTTTCCAATATTCTTAATTTTCTTCTGCTGCTTGTTGTTCTCCCTCTTTTAGCCTCTATTGAAAAATAAATTTATTTTTGTCTTTCTTCTGCTCATTAATTCTTGCCACTAAGTTGTTGTTTCTTCTGGAAATGTTACTCCTCAGTTCTCCCAATCTTTGTGAACTTCCCCATCTTTTGGTTTTTAATGATCCCACTGATACTGGTATATCATCGGGATACTGGTATACATCCTTAAATTTAGTAATAAAAAATAGTCTGCAAGTGGATTTGCTTAAAATAACCACGTTTTCCTAAATTACTATTTTGGAGAAAGAGTAGGTGGCCTGGCATAGAACTAACTGGAGTCCCTGACCACTTCACAGCTAACAAAAACCACTACACTTCATGCCAAATGCAAGTACAGCCTAAGTTCCTGTTTGGCTAGTGTGGAACATACTGCTTTACTGGCCCTGTAAATAACCTCAGCTCTAGAAAACGTCAGAAATCTAGCTGTGGAATGGTATATTAGTTGCTGACTTCTTCCAGCTGATGCAGGGTACATCCTATCTCATTATCTGGATGTGAGGTGTGGAAGCAAATGCAGAGAGGAAGACAGTTTCTTGGCTAGCTGCAGAAGGCTGAATTACCAGGCAAAGACTATTTCTGTATCTGTAACATGTCAAATGAGTTATGTCAGGCCTTGTGACTCTGAAATATTTTTTTAAAAGATTTGCTGTTTTCCCTGATAATTCCCCAAACTGTCTCGTAGAAAACCGTTTTTCTTGTAAGTAGCCATCTGTATGTGAGTCCATTCCACAGCAACACAGTTCTGCCCAAGGAGTCACCTTCCAACCCTTAAATACAGGCATGTATACTTTAATTTATTCTTTTTATCTATATAAAAAGAACATATGGCTCATAAAAATATCTTTTTCCAAGGGTAATTACTCAGATTCTTTCACAGCAAACATGCTAGCTCAGCTTCTATGCCGCTGATCTTATAGACTGCACATACCTGACAGGCTGAGGATTGCAGGTTTTTTCTGCTCTCCCCTAACAAAAGTGTCAAAGGATGTTGTATGAAAATCTGGTTTGTAGAAAGCTATGCAAGACTATATATACTCAAGGACTTCTAACCTGAAGAAGTCTTGGAGGCTTTTAATAGCACAAATATTGACAGAGGAAACAGTCAAAATCTGGCATCATTTCATAGCTGAAGAAATTAAGCTTTGGAAGAGAATTTCACCTAGAAAGGTGCAACTCAAGCAAGCTATAAAGGGCCTGCTAGACACACCATGCTCTCTGAGATATTTGAATATAGGATCAGAAGATAATGATTGAATTTGGATTGCTTCACAGACATACACAGTTCCTTTAATTTTTAATTTATTATAAAGAGAAGGGGGTGGGGAGGAAGGGAAAAAGTTAGCCTACATGCATACAGAGCATGATCACTGCAAATATATTGCACTAAATGTTAAGAATTAATAAATGGAAAAAACTTATTTAAAACAGATATAAATATCAGGTTTCCAATGAAGTAATTCCTGTTACTTAAATTTAAAAGGAAATTGCACAGAAAAGGAAATTGATGCACAGGATTTACCAAACAACTAATTTTACATTAAGTGCCCACTTTTAGTACTACTAATTAACCTTTTCTGCTTTTTTGAGACAAAACACCAGAACTGTTCCCTGAAACAAGTTCTAATGTTAATTTGATTTGGAAAACCTGATTCTTATCTGCTGCCAGTACCTGAAGTGCGAGAGTAAAGTGAAGAAACTAGTATCGGTCTTAGCTTGAGAGAAGCCTCATTGAAAAGCAACAACCACTCAGACTTGTAGCCTTCCTTGTAAATACAGGCAGCTTTCAGTAAGTTGGGTCTGTAACATGATTTCGAAGCTGATCTTTGTGTGGCAGAGGCGCCTGCTCACTTCAGAGCTGCTGTGAATCCTTTGCCTTAAATCAAAAGCAAGGTATTGAGGAGAGACCCTGCTGCAGCTGGCCTTGGCTTTTGCTGAGTTCTCAGCTCAGCAGAGGTTGGATAATCCTTCCACTTCAGGGGGCAACTTGATTTCTCCTGCTAGAATATAATTTCACATTTCCTGATTGTCACCAAACTGGCTTTACAGTTGTGACAGTTCTCAGCAGTGGCTCTTGACCTACAATTATATATTCAGGTGCCTGCAGGGACAAAGATGGAACAATGGGAGCAGACCTAAGTGGAATTACGGTGTACCATTACAGATCCTTTGCTTTGGGCAGTGTCTTTTGATTGATATGGCATTCTTAATAAGCAACATTTTATGTTGTGGCACCACCAAGAGCTAGTGTTGCTTACTGCTGCAGTAAGTCTCTAAATAGAAATGACGCTTCTAAAAAATGCTTTCTTCACAGCCCTTGGTTTTAGTCCCTGCTTTTTAGACACTAACTGCAAACACTGCAAAAAAGAAAATGTGCTCACTGCCTCTCAGGGCCAGTTGGATAGCTTTTTTTAAAAAATAGGGGTTTTTCCCCCTCTAGAACTTTTATTTATCCTTCACTGAACATTTTCTGCTTACATAGCTAAACTTTCAACATACTTAGTAAATGCTCAGAGTTTTGGGAGATATAACCAAAAAAAGCAGGCAGGTGTTTACATACAACATCAGTTGTAGTTTACATCTCTAGCTCTCAAATGCATATCTAAATTGGTATGTACAGCAGCCACCAAACCCTGAGGCAGTTTCCTGGTTTAAACCAAAAGCTTTCCAGCCAATTTAAGGTGTGTAGCATGCACATATCTGAAAACTCCACCAGCAAAAGCAGACAAGTGTTAAGTTCCTTCATTAGCCATCTAGAGATCTAGCCACATCTGAAACAGAGTTAATGATAAAGTTCAGCACAGCTGGGACTGAACAACAAGGCTTACTACTGAATTACGCAGTTCCAAAAGGGCTAAGAGGGTGGCCTTCGCCAGTATGGTTAAGGAATAATGGTGATCCACAAAAAATTGGCAACATTTATTTATTTCTGTTTTCTTCTCCCCTAAGTTTCTGTTATGACCCACATATTCACAGGATGGTATCTGTCTACACAGGTAAGGGACAGAATTTTTAAAAGGCAGTCAGACAGGTCAAAGTTTACTTGAGCCAAGTCCCCATCCCATTTGATTTGAAAATCTGTGAAATGGCGAGTGAAATTAAATTAATGGCTTCCTATAGTGCTGTTCACAAACTTGTTTAGCCCACCATATTAATACCCCTCATATGTGTTCAATTATTTTAAACTTTAAAAAGGGTTGCAAGCATGTCAAAATACATCTTTATATTTTCAGAATTCATGTACGCTCACTCAGCAAGGCTCTAAGCATTCACTAAATTCTTTTTAAGCACCAGTAATGTAACAGAATTCCTTAGACAGCTTCCCAAAAATTTAAATAGTATGGCTTTTTAATTGATAATGTCTACTAAAATTTTAAAATTAAAATTATCATTTTCATCAACTGGAAGATAAAAGTTTAAGACTAATGTTCACATTAGAAAAATTATTGAAATTATAATAATAGAATCTGGAAATAAAAGTAACAAATCAGCATAAATTCCCTTAGTATATAAATGATTTAGAAAACTATAAATTCATGTAATAAATACAAAGAAAGCATGCAAAAGGTACAATGACCTAGTCTTCTGGCAAGTCAAAGTCATGTTCTCAGCTTGGATTCCTCTACTTAGACTGAAGCATTTAAAAGCCAGATGCCTGACTCTGATGGAATCAACCCAGCTTCTGTTTCTCCCACTGGAGATAAATGGACATCACCAGAGCAGAACTCAGCTCATCCTAAACTAAGAACTTATGGTAGGTCAGACTGTTTGATGCTTTACATACTGATTTTTCTCCTGCTATACAGGGAGTGTAGCATTACTAGCTCAGTTTGACATCTGAAGTTAGGTGTAATTTATCCCATTTTAAACTTCATATCTTACCAAGCCCATTTAACAATATTCCCTAAAGTCAAACAGTATTTGAATAAAATATTGGAAAAAGCAGGCTTCTTAATTGTTCCTTGCATCACCACTAGGTTGGTTGGTTTGTTTTTGAAATTCACCACCTGAAAGCGATGTCAAAGCATACATTTAAGAAGCAGTGCCTATGAGCCTAAGGTCAAAGACATAAATACACAAAGTGTGGAATACACAGTGCAATGGATGATGTCCTTGCACAAAACAAATTTCACAAAACATGTACCTTCTAATGCCAGAAAAAACTTTCTACAAACCCTCTGTGCTGTGAAATTAGTGCACTGTTCCTGAGTACATGAATAGCTGATCATTTTGAACAGAAGAGGACAAAGTGAATTTCTGATGCAAGATTCTGAATTACAAATTCGAGCAGGCAGTCCCCACAACCTGTATCTTGAGCAGTTAGCCTGACCTTGTGTAAGATTTAAGAAAATTAACAGATCTAGCAGGATCAGCTCCTCCGAGTACATAGCCAGGACTATTCCCAGATGTATTATGCTAACATGAGCACTTGTTATCTGTGTAAAGCATTTCCTACATTTTGGGTAAGTATTCTCACTGTCATTACACAATTTGCAAATTTTTAGAAGTGCAAAACCAGCTCTAGAAAACATAGTTGTCTCCATCAACCAGATCAGTCATTCTTTTTAAAGTTTTCTGACAGAACCCAAAGAATAAATTATCACAGAAGAACTAACTAAGGAAAATTAGGATGAGCAAAAATAGAAATTATACAGATTTTAAATAGATTTTTCAAGGAAAACAGAATAAATCTGGAAGATATTACATGGAGAACCAGGCAAATTCACCTATCTGCCTTACCTATTTAAATACTTAACTACTAAAAAAATCCCTACCTTCAGGTGATTTTGACATCATTTCAAAAATGTGATGTGTGTTCTTCCGACAGATATCTACTGGATAATCCAAGAGCTCAGTGAGGGCAGGAATCACGCCATTTTGTATCAGCCCTTGCCTACAAACAACATTGGAGGGCAGATTTAACTAAGCATAATAAAACTCATATACAATTTGTGAGATGTTTAATCTTAACTAAACACTCTTACTTACATTGTACCTAACTTGCCAAAACGTATAAATTCTGTTCGTATTTCTCACTGAAATGTCTTTATCACCTCCCATAGCATTCAGTAAACTCTGGAATGACACCTACCTGCCCACGTTATGCATAGCCATTATAGAGAGGATTTGTGTTGTTTTTTGTCGAACAGTACTGTCATGATGTAGCAGCAAAGTCTTTAGGTTATCCAAGAATCCTATGAGACACAATAGTTCATTTTAACATTTCTTACCTTCAGCATTAATTTGAAATAGCAATACTCATTTTTATCTCACAACTTCAAGTGCAAGCAAACAATTTTCATCGTGTCCTGACAGTGCAACCCTCATTGTCGTATCTCAAGTAGGGAAGAAAGTTTCAAAGCCTACTGCCAAAAATGCTATGCTACAAACAAGCTGCTGACTTCTGTATCAAGTTAAATCCTAACCTTGCAAATATTTATGAAGTGATACAATTCTAAAAATAACTCAAGTTAGTGAAGCCATTGATGTTTTTAGAAAAGTATGTTTGTAGCATTGACACCTACCTTGTTTTAAACTTTCTTTAGGAGTAGCATGGGCTATGTAAAACACACAGCATTGCTTTTCACATGTAAAAATACATAGGGTGATCCATTAATGATATCATTTATACACACACAGCACTGACAAAAAAACCCTAAACCCAAACAACAATCTTGCATTGCTTCAGCACCTACTGTTAAAACAATAACTCAATAAATTTTGAACGTGACTCTTGGTATCTTTTATGAGGAAAAATATGTGAAGGAAGTAAATGAGGAGAAAAGCAGTGGCAAACCAGTGGACTTCTTCAGTGTTACATGAGCGAAGTAGATACACAACAGACTGCTAAAAATTGCTAAGATAAGCTTGTATGTTGTTTTTTTTTTTTCCAAAATCCAAACTTAGAATTCTACCAAGTGCTGGGATAAAAGCTTTTGAAAACAGTGGTGGCCAGACACAATCCTGATGTGTATGATGGTTACATTTATCGTTTTGTATCTCAATTTCTCATGAAGCTCCAGGGATTTTTTTTGTGACAAACTCATTCTATAATAACGAGGATACCCCTGAGAGTGAGTTCTGCATAAAAAGCTTGGCTATTTTGTCTCGCTGGTAAACTTATACCTGGATGTGCGATGCTATCCACTGTTGAAGGAATGAATGGCAAAAGATGACTTCACACATTTTGCAAATGAACTTGTAAATCTTATTTAAATATTATTTTATTAATTAAAAGATTGGGCAGAGTTTTTTGTTTGTTGCTACTATGGCATCTGAGGTGCGAGTATTTTGAGCATTAAAAAAATCAAGGAAGGGACCACTGTCCTATGTCCTATTTGGTATAAAATGGCTAATGAAGGAAAAAAAAGAAAAGGGATTTTGCCTTTTTCTTCCTGCGCTAGAAAAACTAAAAGCTTTTTCTCTCTCCCTTTCTAAATAAAATATATTTAGTAGTTTTATATTACAAATTCATAAATTCACTGCTTTTTTTTTCTGAAAGGTTCATGGATAACAGGATTAGAAAAGATCCCAGGCAAATGAAATTTAACTAAGTGGCAAGGGGGTGGCGGGGAGTGTGTTTCTAACTTTGAACTAATTAAATTGATTGTTTTCTTTTTTAAAAATCAGCCTATGTTAGGACCTGGCTAAAATTAATACTTGACAAAATAAAACAATAGATTCAGCACTTTAATTTAAGGGTTGATAAAACCTGTAGTCACCTATTGATAAATCCTAAAGTGAGGATAGTCTTACAACAACTGTCATGTATATAGCATTATAATTTTCTTTACCTTTTTAAGGTAAAACACAAAGAGATTAAAATATGAAAATTTTAATGATCATTTTGTATCATCAAAGATATTGCAAGGAAGTAGTACATGAAAGTGTTTTGGTTTTTTCCCCCACTGTGTCAATATTTATGACAACAGATCACTTACCTGCTTCTATGGCCTGGTAGACATTTTCTGGGTCATGGATCAGATCACAGAGAGCCATCAATGCCCGCTGCTGAGTCAGCAGATCAGAAGAACCTAACTCCTCATTCAGTTTAGGAAGAGCTCGCTTTCCAAATGCAACAGGAGCTTTTGTGGGATCTATATCAGGGGGGAGGTTGGCTGAGATACGAGCATGTGCCATCCCAAATTTTCCTGGGAAGAAATCTCCCTAATCCTTAAAATACTCCCAAGTGACTGTATCTGGTGATTGGACAGATAGATGTACCAAAAAGATAACCACTGACTTGGAACAGTGCTCTGGGCCCCAGAAGAGCTATTTCAGCACACATTTGTTGTTAGGAAGCCATGAAAGGGCTGGAAGGGTTCATGGGCATCACCATGAATGTCGGCCGAATTGTCTTATCTGATTTAATTCTCTACCGAACACTGTAAAAAAAAAAAAGAGAGAAAGCTTAATATTACAAGATGAGGGAGGAAATTTTTTTTTTAATGGTTGAAGTAGTCCAATGTCCCGAACCAAAGAAGGGCCTCCAAATACTAAAGCAAAAGCAAACAAATTGCAATTTTTCAAAAAAGCATTCTTTTTGAGAGGGGTCTAGTTTAAACCCGCCCTCAGAATTCGTTAACGTCTGAAGGAACCCGTGATGGCTGACCTCCTCCTTCCCTCAGTAAGGAAAACGGCTCAGCTGACAAAAGCATACAACCTCCAGTGCTGAAAACTGCTAACAACAACAGAAAAACAGCTGCAAAGTTAAAACAACTGCTGAGCAGCTGCAGTTCTCTCTTCAAAACAAAAGAAACAGACTCGATCAGCGGCGCCCAGTCCCACCAAGATGTCGCCGCCT
>VZZY01015695.1:589276-610654 GCA_013400335.1 Eurystomus gularis
ATTTCAGTTGAAAAAAATTTAGATTGAACAAAATGGTAGCCGAGTTAATGGCAGAGATACAGCAGGTGAGCGCCTTGAGGTACAGGGGTTGAGGGGAGCTCTTTAGCTTTGGGCTGGGATTTCTTTCCTAGTCATCTCCAGAATGTCACTGTAAACAACTACTGTGTGTAGCAGGGGTTTCCATTATCATTATGTGGTTTCACATAACTATACTCAAGACACGGCCGTCTCTGTTAAAAAGTATATATTAATATAGTTTTTATAGAGTATATACATATACTTTTAAACACATATAATATAGAATATATTCATATTTTTCTGCTAAAAAGTATGGTGTTCAGAGAATGGTACACAGGAAGAATATATCATTGCAATGTTGTTACCACAGCTTAAGGGTGCTCCAGATTGTCAGATGTGATCTGGCATCAGGAAGAAAACATCTCTGACTCCTGTATGCTATAAAAGGTTAATTCTCGATGCAAACAGAGAAGTTGTTGAGATGTTTTTCATTATGTTTGAGTAACAATTATAATAATCAAAGTTCTTAAACTGGATTTTACAAAGCCAAAGGCATTCAGATCAGCCGGCTTAAAATACAACACAGGAATAGATTCAGGTTTGTTGATCTTCAAAATCCATAAAAGAAAAATCACTGCTTTAAAAAGTATTTTCCAGAAAGGATTCATTTTTCTGCAACATTTTAGAGCAGATTATTTAAAGTTAAGGTTATTTTCCTGAATTAGACTAGATTTCTACTAACTATATATTTGTAAATTTTCACCCTAGTTCGGTAGGAGGAACGTGAACTTTCCTCAGTGTAGAAGGCACAGAAGATCAGAGAATTCTCTTGTTCTTTAGTGTTAACTTTGCTCTTGTACTTTGGGCATGTGTTCTCTCTTGCCCTTCGACATGGCCTGGAATGCTCATTTTGGTTAGTGATCATGATGTTTACTTATTTTAAGCACAGCTTCTGAAGGCCTTCCACAAAAATCTGCTGATAATACTGTTCCTGCAACATTGATGTAATGAGGGTTGTGATGCCATGGAGACACGACATTCCCAGTCCTCCCTGGTGATTGAATCCGTTTCAGCTCTGTAAGAAGAGAAAATCTGGATCTCAGTAGCAATCATTCTTAGTATTTTTAGCAGCTTTGTATTTCTTAAATAATTTATCTCTTTCCTTTAAGGGTGTGGCTGATTTGGTGATTTGGTAAATTGGGATATGTTTATGTGCATGTGAGATTTATGTTAAACACACTAAATGTAAATTAAGATGGCCTCTCAATTTTAAAATGTTTCCGTTTGGTTACTTTGGTCCCTCCTGTACTTTGGGTTCACTGAGATTGTTTAACTGATTTTTTTGTAGCTTAGTTTCTGAAAGAGCTGTAGGAGACGAGAGTGAGTCAGCTTATATACACACAACACATTTTTACATGCTTGGGAGGTGTTGAACTAGGAGAATATGGAGAAAGCAAGTTAGTGTTTGAAACTCTTACCAACTGGCGGGGGTTTTTAAGACATTAACATTGTTGTAAAATCATTCAAACTTGCCAAAAGGGCAGGAGCACGCCATAAATAGGGTCTAGATCTCTCTAGTTTTATACAGTCAGAAGTACCATGATAAATAGAACTATGCATATGATAATAAAGAAAGACTGCAAAATCACCTTCTTTGGTGAATAACCCATCAGCTGCAAATCTGGACTCTTTGGGGGGGAAGTGGGTGTTTCAGTATGGATCACATCAGCGCCTGGAGTGATTTAAAAGCAATCCCTCACAAACGAGAATAAAAGATTAATTCTAAGTAGTGGACTGGCAATGTTGTTGAGTATTATTCTTAGTGTGGGAGTTGTAAAACACAACCGTAGGTTTTTTTGAGAGATAATTATTAATTGTTTTAAATTACTTGTTCATGTTGATTTTTCTTTTCAGTCTGCTTGTCTCCTGGCTGTTAAGAGGCCCAAGCCTGTTTCAGCATTAGCAAAATATGACTGTTAGAGCGTGAGAGCTTTCTTTTGTACTGAAATTTGGAAATTTAAATCCTAATGAAATAAATAGCAAAAACTTTTAGCATCCTAAATTAGCAGTCTGTCATATTAGTTTAGACAGCATTTAGTGAGCTGATTAACAATACTTTGGCAATATAAAAGAGCTGTATGATTTCTTATTCCTTGTCTTTAATAGAAAGCAGGACTACTAATGGCTAGAAAGGCATTTATATAATTCAAACTATCTCATTAGGGGCATGCACATCCTGACTCTAAAGGTGAGATGAAAACAAGTTAAAATTCTGAAGAAATCCCTCAGGACTTTCTTTACAATTGCTACCCTGCTTACTATTAGCACTGTAACAGTTTCCCACCCTGTTAGTTCCTTGTCTGCAGGGTTAATCCTGCTCTTTGTATCTGTGTATACAAACTACCTTTGAAGAAAACAGAACTACTTTCACGTTCAGGGTTAGAGGACCATTGGGTTTATTAAAGAGCAGTTTGTGATCAAAGGAATCTATATGGCCACTAAACCCAGTTTGTACTTTTAAAACTAGGATCCTATATGTAGTTAAATTACTCCAACCCCGCCTTCTCAATCTGTAAGAGAAGGGGAGGAAGGGAACTGTTGCAAGCCTGTTGCTATGGCCACACAGCCACAAGCTGAGCTGTGTGTGTGGCTGGAATCCTGCTGCATCAGCTGCTGTACGGTGAGTCCTTCCTTACACTTTGCTTCATGATGAATGTTCTTATTAGAAACATTCTTTTGAATGCCAGTAAGAAATTGGTACCCTGATAAGGGTCCCCTCCCCCAACAACCCACGAGGTTTCATTATATAACCAAATTGATATGTCTCAAGTGGGATATCTAAATGCATTTGTGATTTTCATATGAACATTATTCTTTTTCCAAGTCGAACAATCTACTGATTTCATTCTTTCTGAGCAGACCTTGGATGAAAGTTTGATGTGCCAAGAAATGTGGCAGCTTCCTCTTTCTTCTTCTGATCATATGAAATCTGGTATACCCTAACATTTATTAATGTGCTTAGTGCAAGAGGTATTTCAAACAATTTTGAGCAAGATTTTTAAATTAAGTACTGCAAAATCCTTTGAGGGCTAAACTTTAAGTGCTTATGTTGAATAAAGTGAACAATTCTCTGCCCTCCCATGGAATTAGAGTTGGTGACTTGTAGTTTCAGAAAGCCACTGTTTGATGCTACAACTATACACTCTGAAGCTGTCCCTCTTACGTAAGAGACGGGTTTCCTTTAATGCAAATAAAGTCAAAGAACTGCCTGTTGTACTGAAAGGAAAAAAATGATGATGAGTCTGTAAGAACTGTTGGTTTTGTTGGTTTTTTATCATGTTTTCCCTGTATTGAGGCAATTCCTGAATACTGTTTCTCTTTATATTTTTCCTGTCTGGTAGAATTTAATTGAATTTTGAGGATGAAGTCCAACCTAATGCATTGGGTTCCCCCAGTGAGTAGAGACAGAATAATCTCCCAGTTTCCCAAGGTAAGCATTCTTTATCCCTCTGGTCACAGTATGGAGCACCTGCCACATTGAGCTATCTTTCCCTTGTGCTAATACTATTTTAATTTAATGTATAGTTGTTGTCTTCTGCTAAAATTACAAATTGTTTAAGAATTTCCTTCGAAGATGAATATGACCTCGTGTTCCCATTCAATGCTGATATCTTTAATAATAATCCTAATTTCTTTTACCCTTTACAGAAAGTGACTGTTGTCACAACAGTGTTATCTTATAATATCTATCTTGTTATTTCAGCCAACATCAATAATGACATGCTTAAAGACTTCTACACCAAGGGGGAAATAAGAACCATAGCTGATATTAAATATGCAAAAAAAGTCTAATTAGATCTATATGTAGGTTTTGGTTGAAGAATTATAGGCAATTTTTATTTTCTGTAACCTTAGTTACACAGATATATACAATTGATATAGATCAAAGGCACTGTAGAAACACAGACAGAAATGACCATTGATGTCCCCAAAGACTTTGACTTGGAGTATAATAGCAGAGTTAAAGGCAGGGAAGGACAGGGAATTACCATTCTGTTTTTTCTGTTGTTCCAAATATCCCTTTAAGGGATTTAGCACTTTTTTCCATGCTTGATTTCAGCCACATAATTTGCTTTTAATTTTATGAAAACCACCTCACTTATTTTAAGCAAATAGAAGGTAAAATACATTTTCCTCATTTTTAACTAATGCCTAATTAAAAATTAGTAATAACGGCAGTGTTTCACACATAAAAGCTCTAAAAGACTTCACAGTAATAATGACTGACTGATGGTATGCTCCCATCTGTGTTTGTCTTGTGTGTCTTAGATCATTGGAATAATTTAAGGTACTTTCTACGTACAGAATGATGAGCAAATGTATTTGACTGTGGAAGATTAGCTAGTGCTCAGATGCTGACACTCAGAAAGGTGGCACTGTCCAAAGGAGTTTTGACAGAGATAACAGCTGGAAACCTTAGTAAGCCTTCTAGCCTGAGCTATCCCTTTTCTTATGCCAGGGTATCTCTGTACTTGACAAACTCTTTGAACCCAAGGGAACCCAAGGAAGAGCAGTGAGACCCAGCAGGAGCCAGCAGCTCTCACATGGGAGTGTTCAGTTTGTATTTCAACTGTAAAATCACGATCGTGCCCGCATTTACTTATAAATTGGGTTATATTTTGTGATAAGAACCATAGAATCATTTAGATGACCTTTGGAGGTCCCTTCCAACCCAATGCATTCTATGGTTCTATGAATTAATCTTTTAATCTGTTTTAACCTTGCTGATTTGACTTCTTGCAAAGTAGACACCATGTTGTTTATCTCAGTAGCTGTTCTCTCGTATTTCAGTGGTACACACCTGAGGCCTGTCTGCAGTTCAAAGAGCACTTCCATGCACAGGTCAGGACTGCTTGTCAGCAGAGCACTGGAACAGTTGGGTAAGTTTGTAATAAACCAAGTAGCAATGAAGAAATCTTTTAAGGTCTTTATAGTCTGCTTCCTTCATAGGCTTTTTCTCCCTCATTCCTCATCTTTCTCACTCCAGTATGTTTGAAGGCAGCTAAGCCTGTCCATGTGGCAGTTCTCTCAGCTTTTTGACAGGAAATGAATGACGTGCTGCTTCTTCCCATAAGTGTCAAAGATACTTTTTCTGCTAGCATAAGTAGCATTGAAAAAAACCAGCAGAATTGTTTAGCAACAAGTAGTTGTTTAGTAACTTTGAAGGAAACTCTTAGGACAAAAGATTAATTGACTTTAAAATTAGTGAATTTTGCCCGTGCATGTCAGTGTGGCAACCAAGTTCTAGAGCAGTTTTAAGGAATAGGGCAGCTCTGGACTTGCTGTATTTCGTGTTGGTGTTCCAAATGAGAGGTCAGTAAAGGCTGTGGGGGGATATAAACATAGAGCGCATCTAAGTTGCATATAAGAGTCTAGCTTTAGGCTTTTAGAAATACACATGCCAAGAAGTTCTCTTAAATGTTTCCTTAAAACAGGAGCAAAATTCTGATAAATATATGGCATTAAAAAATCCAAACTGTTTCATGCCCTAGAAATAATTTTTAAGTTGTTTTTTTTTTCTACGCTATCTCTCTCCCAGAACTGTTACTAGTACTGTTTTAATTCCTGAAGCAAGGCAAGAAGGTTAACCTGTTCTAGAAATCATCACTTCAGTGAAAATAAATAGTTGCATGCTTTAGTGGTAAGTGCTTCTGTGTTCTAGTGTGAAGGGTCCTTCATAAAGTGGAGCTTCTATGAATACTGGCAGTTAGCTCACTATTCTTTTAAATTTAGAGTTGTTGATTTCCATGAGACTTGACATGATATCCATCTTTAAGTGCAACTTTTTATTCATTTCACTAGGGAGTTCTGCTAGAAAAATTGAAGCCAAATTATGTCTCCCTGAGACACATCAATGAATTTATTGCTTTTTAGAAGCACAGTCATTATCTTAGTTTCATGTAAGTTTGTTATAAGTGTCTTGACATTTTTGCTGGCAAGACATGCTTTAGTGCAATGAGGCATTTTTCCCGCCTCTGTAACCAAGATCTATTTGTTGGTTGGGGTTTTTTTATTTCTAGAGTAAACCAGCTCTTCAGTTCATTTATTCCAGGAACAAAGGGTAGCTAAAAAGCTTTACATTTTGGCTTTGTGAATAAAATTAAACCACTTTCCTGTCACTGCTCTCTAGATATGATTATTATTAGGTCATTTTTTGGTGGGGCAGGGATAGGAGGGACAGACAACTGAATGTTTTCTACAGTCATTGTAAAGTTTGACAGGAATAACCATTATCTTCCTTTTCCATTATTCCAAGTAATAGAATATTTCTTTGTCATTTGGAAAAGTAGTCTGAGAAATTCAGTAGCTAATGGCTGTATTCAAGACTCTCTTGTTATTCCATCGATGTGCTAAAATGTCTAATCTAGAGAGTTTTTTTCCACAGTATAAATTAATGGAACGCATACCTCTAAACCATCACTTAAGTTTTTGCTTTTCCCTTAAGGTTGTTGATTTTTTTCTGTATTTTATCAATAACAGTTAATCAGGCAGAGACATGACAGCAACTTAGGGGCCTGTGGCCACCCAGTTAGCATTGACTGGCACACAAAATACAGTATTTTTTTTTTTTTTAATATTAGTCATGCAGCTTACCAGTCAAGATTTGGACTATTTAGAATAGATAAGTTGGAATCAGCATCACATGGAAGCCCGATATAGCCAGAAATAGTATTCAACAGAAGATTAATTTCTTTCTTTAAAAAGCAATTCCTTTGTACAAAAGAACATTAAACCTCTTAAGCCATTTTCGTAGCATGTGCATGGGAAATGTCAATCCAAGTTTAGATCAACAAATACATTCATTTATCCACCTGTATCTCCTAAAAGATAGACTACATTTCAATTTTAAGAATGCCAGCTGACTCACCTAAAGCCCATCTGCTGTATCCTGTGGGAGGACCCAGAGCAAAGAGGATTATTTGTGTGAAGCCAGCTTCAGATTATTCCAGATAGTCAGAAAATGTATTGGCTCTAACTATGTGGGTTTTGTTTTGTTTGTTTTTTTCCTGGAGACAAATCCTGCAATGGGTTATTTTATTATCAGCAATTTCTTGTTTCTGCACTTAGGACTTGATTTGTACTATTAAAGTCAATGAGAAACTTGTGATTAATTTTAATGGAAAGGATTCAGATGCTTTATGGTCTTATATGCAGACTGCCAAATGTATATACTTGTAGTCAAGGTAATTTTAATAGAATAGAGTTTGTGTTCCACTGGATTATATTTAAGAAAAAAATACGCAGAGTAAGAAATGGACTAGTTCTGCTCCAGAGGGGTTTGCATTTTTTTGGTGACCTTTTTATTTCTTGTAATTGTAAACT
The DNA here is from genome assembly GCA_013400335.1 of Eurystomus gularis. Taxonomy (NCBI): domain Eukaryota; kingdom Metazoa; phylum Chordata; class Aves; order Coraciiformes; family Coraciidae; genus Eurystomus; species Eurystomus gularis. The sequence goes on from VZZY01015695.1 coordinate 596,678, forward strand.
GCAGTACAGTGGCATTTAGGTAAATGGAAGGCACAGGTACACATGCTCATCACTTGCAATTTAAGGATCTAAATCAAAATTTCTAGAGAGAGAATGTTGAAATTGCTACTAAAAACATGTAATGTTTTAAAATATTTATAACAGGCTGAAAATATCCAAAGTGGTTGTGGTAGGAGACCTGTATGTTGGGAAAACGAGCCTCATCAACAGGTACAGTACATCTCAGCAGATGGTTTGATTCAGGTGTTTCTCAAGCAAATGTTATAATGTCTCCATTCTCATACATTCAGGGTAGTACTTTATGGTTCTCTTTTGAAGCACGGTTTTGTTATTAAATAAAAGACAAAATAAAGTCTACAGAATGAGACAGGGTTAATATACCAACACAGAAAGTTATGCTCCAGCACTTCAGTCAGTATATCTTATATTCTGAACTATTTTTATCCAGTCAAATATGATACATTGTTTCCTTAAGAAATCCAGTCTAAAGGCTAATCAGAAGGTAAAAGAAAAAAATTGAAGTCTTTCCAATGTCTGAGTCTTGGTTTCATGTTTTCCTCTTACTTGTAGGGTTGTTCACTGAAACATTAAGTCGTCCTTGTGCTGGTACCTGTATTCATTTCTGCAGCTGCCAGACTGTAGAGAAAGCTAGAGTTTTTCAGTAGTTTGTAAAATAAGAGAGATAAAATGCAGAATGCCTTAAAGAATGCTTACTTGATTGTTTACTGGATGTTAAAAACAGATCTTGGTTTTTTTTTGTATCTAAGTCCAGTGAACAGATCACTGAATTTCTGTAGCTTATGATCACCATGACAACTTCCTGTCTGTTTGCATTTATTAATATTATTTCTTCCCCATTCTTAAGTAAATATGGCAAGTTTTTCATGTCATTGATTAATCATTTGCATCATTATTTATGACCCAAAATATGTTCCCATTGTAACTAAAACGATAAGATACTGTATATTCCTTGACAGTCCAAAGATATTCTGATTCTCATCTCATCCTAAGAGCTTACTTGCTGTATACGCTTTCTAGTTTGTTACCCAGTATCTCCTTTTTTTAAAAGTTAGTTTCTTGGTGATTTTATATATGCTTCTGCAATATATAGGCACTCCACAGTTAGTTAATTCTTTTATTCGTAATTTACCCTAGATTTTGTTACTTTTGCTGTTATTTCTAGCTGGATAGTATTTAATACTTTTTTTTAAATTGCAGATTTTGTAAAGATAATTTTGACCGAGACTACAAGGCAACCATTGGAGTAGATTTTGAAATTGAACGTTTTGAAATAATTGGAATACCGTATAATCTCCAGATGTAAGTTGAATCAGCATTGTGAAGCAGTTCACAGAGTACAATCTCAGCATAGCTTCAGTTGCTGCAAGCTGTAGTGGAATCAAGATTTTAAAAAAAAAAAAAATTGCACAGAGAATAATGTGATCTGAAAAACAGGTTCTGTAGCCGGACTTGCAGTTTTAGTAAAAATTTTACACTCTTGGATTTCTAATCCTTAAAAAAATGTTACAAGTTTGTCAATGAAAATTAATCTTGGATGCCTTGTGCCATTTCAGTGGCGTTCTGCTGTTTTTACTCAAGTTTCTTGAAAGAGAAGTGGAAGTTTTTGCCACAGACTTTGTCCCATTCTACTGTTGCTCCATTCTGTCACTTGAGTTCAGTATGAATAAGGAGCACTGAACTTGGCTTTACTGGGAGTTTTATTCCTGCAGCCATTGAATTTACTGGTAAGGTGTCCAGTGATTTCAGCATCTCTTTGTCAGGGACTAATTGATTTTCCCCAAATCACAAAGACTGAAGCATTTGTATTAGAATGTGAACCTAAAATCTTCAGCTTGCTTTGTCAGGCTAGTGGGAATCCTGGCCTTCTGTCACCTGCTTTGGTTCTGCTGAAGGATGTCCTTTGATATTTCCAGTGGCTAGCAACATTGTTCTGTAGAGGACATTATTGAATCAGCTATGCTGTAGTGTGACCTAGAGCAGGAATAGGATGCTTTGCTTCACGTATTTTAGTGCATGAATCTTAAAAACCTTTTCATTTAGGAACAGATTTTTTTCTGAGATATCACTGATGTAAGTAGATGGCCAGTGGGATTTATTGAAAAATGCTTAGAAATCCATTTTCTACTGATTTCAGTCCAATTGTGTTTTTGAAATTTCTGCCAAGCGCTGCTCTTTTGGCACTTGGGTCGCTCTAAAAATCTAGACTGCCGCAGCAGTATTTTGCTAGCTGAAGCAATAAGGTTCATAAGCTACTAAATGTCAGGTTGTATTATCTGCAGAATCTTCAGCATCTGGGTAGAATGTTTCCATATGATAAGCGGTAGTGCCCCCTCTTGCTGGGAGATCTCCATACAAGACAAATTTGCAAGTACCCACGACTGGCAGTACTAGGTTGTATGAAAACCCTGAACCTGTGTAGTGCTGTCAGTAGCTGGGAGGACTGCACATCGTGTTCATTATAGAAGCACTTTCTTGATTTTCTTTAAAGGTGTCATTAGTACCTGGGGGACTGAGTTGTAGTGTATGGACAGATACCATATCTAGCTGTTGCAGGATTCTAATATGGGCTATGTATGATTCAGCTAGTATTAGCACAGAAAATTTTCCAAATTAGATTGCCCTAGAAATACATGCGAATGACATAGATAAGGCAAAAAATGTTTTAGCAAAAGGGTATTACTATGCAGAAGACAAATAGTTGGATTGTGGCTGCAAAACAACCAATATTAAAAGAGGAAAAAAAAGATAAAAACAGAGTTCAAATGTCTTCATTAAATAGAGCTTTACTATATGTCTGTCAGTAGTTAATGAGTAACGTGTTCCAGATGGCAACACTTCTCTGGTATCACATTCTTCTCCAGCTTGTACCAGTCTGCTGCTTCATTAGCATGTTTGCTCCGGTTACGCTGGGTTTCATTAACCTGAAATTTCTTTTTCCCCCATTGCACAGATGGGACACAGCAGGTCAGGAAAAGTTCAAGTGCATTGCATCTACTTACTATCGAGGAGCAGAGGGTGAGAACAAAATTGATTTGATCCTGGCTGTGACCGGAGGTTGTACTATATGTAGAAATGTATATTCATATGTGCTGCTTGGAAGGGTACCTGTAGGCACAGTGTGGTGGAATGGATGGTCCAGTTTTGGGGAGAAGGGACTAGAAAGCTTATGAATTTATATGTTAATAACATCTGCAAGCTCTGAATGCTCTGATGATGCAGTGATAAAAATTGGTACCTATGTCTAGGGGGATGGCCTGGTTTTTCTGGGAGGAATCCTAGGCCAGCCCTGGTCTGCAGGCCACTAGCAGCTTCTAGTCAGCCAGGGCAGCTGACCTGAGTTGACTACAGGTGTATCGCAGACCAGAAACATCACACTCAGTATAAAGGGGGAGGCTTGCTGAGGATGAGGGGCCTCTTGGTTGGGCTTCTCCTGATTCCTGCTCCTCCTCTTCCTTCTGCTCCCGAGGACTGCCTTCCCTTTTATTGTGACTGCTGTACTTTTGCTGGGCTGAGTATAACTTTGTATGCTTTATTGGCACTGGTATTAGTTTTGCTGTTCAGTTAAATCTGTTTTCATTTCAACCCACAGGTGTTCTCTCCTTTTCCCGATTCCCCTTCTCTGCTGGGGAGCGGTTATTGGGTGATAGAGCAACTGCTGTAGTTCAGCCCTAGATAAGGGCTAAATGTAGACAGGGGAAAAGAATTTGGGTTTGGGTAATATTATTACTGAAGTTAGAAGTGGTTACTTCTATTATTCCCTTTGGTAAGAGAGAGTTTCTGTAGGAATTAAAGTGGTCCCAAAATAAAAGGAGTGATAGCACTATAGACTGCAGGTGACAGGTAAAGACTAAATAAGGTTGGAGACTGAGGACTTACATCTTACAGGGTGCTAAGGAAGGAAGAATAATGAGCAAAGGCATAGTCTGCCATTTCCTCTGTGTTAAATCCGCTCTTGCACTTCATATGTAAACATTCTATCTAGCAAGATGAGTTGAAGAGACTTCTGATATGCTTTCTACCTTAATTTTTTTCTGTTCTTGTTTTTTATTGCAGTTATAATAACAATGTTTGATCTGGCTGATATCCAGACTTTGGATCACACCAAGTAAGTTTCTGTATTTTGGCTTAGCCTTTAAAGCTTTTACAGCAGTTTTAATTGCCTCAGATAGCCCATAGTTGCTGAGAACTTGCTGGATTGTGAGTGTAGTTTCTGTTGAGCTAAGAAATGAAGAATGATAGGCACTTGTTTGGATTACATGGGGTGGGATTTTTCTGAAGAAAATGCAGAGCATACATCTGAACTACTTACCCTTGATTTCCTTTATAGTCAGTGGAGAGATAAAAGCACTTCAGTAAGAGCTTGATCCTTCCAAAACTAGACATGCAGGAAGAGATGGGTGCACCCCAAAGCCTCCTTTTTTTTTTCTCCATTTGCTACAAGCAGAAGAACAGGCTGGCATCTGACGTTAAGTGGTGGAACTGATGACATGCATCTCATGCATAATGTCTCAAGAGCCTTTCATTTTCTAGGTGCATTGCTAGCCCCATATTATTTTCTTTCTCTGATTTCTGTAGTGATTCTGTTGGGAGGTAGGATGTCAAAAAGGGAAGAGAAAATTAAAAACTCAAAGTGTATGTAGATGTAGCTGGATTAACTGATTCGCATACTTGTAATGTTTTGGTTACAACAGCACGCTAATTGTTATGTGCAAACTTGTTTTGCTTTTAGTGCAGGTTGCAAAATCCTACGTGGATCTATGATCCATGTTGTTGTCACCAACTCAGAGCATATAAATTTCTAACATCCTGTTGTGACTGTAATGCAGGTACATATTTCTTTACAGCCAGTACTCTGTCTTATTTTAATGTGTATTATATGATTTCCTTAGACTACTGCTGTGGTACTTAGCTCATTTACATAGGACTTTGTAAAATAATATATATATTAGTGTCTCTGCTTGCCTGAAAATAATTGAAGCCTGTGAACGTGATTTCCACCCCCCCGACACACACTCCCTTCCCTCCTTGACTTGCTGCATGACTCAAGAGGATCTTGATTGCCAGAGTAACAAAAAATATAAAAGCTTCTGAGACAAGAATCACACAGTCTTCATAGGGAGCTGTTTTATAACACTGAATAGGTTATTTAACTCTTCTCTATCCCTATTTGTATCTGATCTTCTATGTTGCTCATATATTTTCCTCTGCTTCTTGTTCTCTGATTCCTTATCTCAATCAAATTTGCTCTGTCCCATATGCTGATAAATACCCTCTTTGGGTGCTAAAGTCATTGTTGAATTTGCATCTTACAGTAGGCATGTTTGAACTTTTCATTAGTGCAAGGTGTGCATTCAGAGGAGTTGGAATGGCTCCTGGTCTCCTTCTGTCTGGAAAAAAAGGCTTTTGATACTCTCACACAAGTTCATCTTCTCACTTTTCTTGTGACCCTATTATCTGTCACTTTCTCCTATATTCCTCAGTCCCTCTGACTGATCCTCTCATTTCTCTTGTATTTCAGACAGTGGCTAGAAGACGCATTGAGGGAGAATGAGCCAGATTCCAGCTTCATCTTTCTAGTTGGAACAAAAAAAGATTTGGTAGTAAGTAAATTGAATGTGGATCAGGAAATCAGATTTCCCTAGTTCTTCTTCCTTTACAAGTTGTACACAATGTTATTGAGATAAAGGCCTTGAGGAAAAAACCTAAAGAAGATCACTGGTAAATGGAACAGTACACTTGGAACCAATTTAAGAAGATGCGTTCTGAAAAAATAGGTAGTGAAATATCCCTATTTCCATTTCTTTTGTGACATTTTTCAAGCACATAGAAACAACTGAAAAGGCAGAGAACAGTTGGGTGCACAAAAGAATATCATACCTAATGATCCTGAAGGTTTTGTTGGTTTGGTTTCTTTAGGGACAATGTGTTCATTATTCAGAGCAGGGAAGAATTCTTAATAGTGTGGCGTGATTTTCAGAAGAACAGAATGCACGCACCTTATACCATTCTGAGTCTTGTGTTTGTCTTCCTTCAGCTATTGATACTTAATTCTTAAAGATTTCAAAACAAACTTGCTTCTTCTGCTAGTTGATTTTTGTTGTTGTTATTAATTTCCCGCTGCTGCCCCCCCCCTCAGCTGCCACAGGATCACTTATACAGTTTGCTTCTTACCCTTCACTGAAAATAAGTCCCAGAAAACTGCATGTCTGACAGTTTTTCTGGTACTTTGTGTTGCTTATGCTGCTTTTTCTGAGTTGCAGTAAAAGCTAAATGTGCCAGACCTCAGAGGATGCAGATCTGAAGTCTTGTCTAAGCTAGAATTCCTTACTGTAAGTTAGTTTCTGTTTTTAGAATGATAGCACTTTCAACTCAGATAAGAGCAAAGGATTGTGGGTTCTAGGTCTTACTTCAGTATGAAGCCAGTATCTTCCCAAGTGGATTCACTCTACTTCTCATGTTGATGCCACATTATCTTTTCCAAATTTTTAGAGCTCTTCTCAACTGTGCAGGGGTTCCTCATTTTAAGACAATGCACGGAAAACAGTACAAACAAAAGTGACTGACATACATCAGAAATGGGCTAGAAACTGAAAGCAAATAGCAACATACTGATGTGGCTGATCACAGAGAACAGGTGAGAGGGGGAGAAGACCTGAAAATGAAGTGCAAGAAAGCAAAATCCGTTGAAGGGGCAAGAAATTTTAGTCTTAGAAGAGTTTAAAAAGAGCGAAAATAAAAAGGGTGGAAGGCCAGTTACAGCACAGTAACAATAGATTGAGTGAAAAAAGGGATCTGAGACAGACAAGAAAGATTGTGGTGATTAGTCAGTCCTGCAACTTCTGCTGAGAAGAATGGGGTGACAAGTATTTAAAGACCAGTAACTAGGCTGTTGTTATAGCTCCCTACCCCACTGTATGGTTGGATACAGTGGTCACACTTGTTAACTGTTGCTTTATTTCAGTGCTGTGGGAGATGAATGGAGACTTCCATTTTAAAAGCAGTACTAGGTACCTGAATGTTTTTACAATCATATCTTAGAACTTGTGCAATCGGACACGGCCAAAAAGGCCATTGTGAAAACTGGAAGCAGCACAATGTCAGTGCTGGCAGTACCTCTGTGTTACTGCCTACACTTATGTTGTAGTTACTCCATGTTATTTACTCAGTCAGATGCTGTGTGTGAAAGGACAGAGCTAGATGCCATCCGCCTTGCCAATGAGATGCAGGCAGAATACTGGTCGGTTTCAGCCAAAACAGGTAAGTTACTGCAAAGGGTGTAGAAATAGCATAACCACAAAGGCTTATGTTAAGGTGGGAAGAGTTCAAGTTCCTTATCCCATCATTCCCATGCAGGTTTTTCTGTTGTTCTTGTATTTTGTTCCTGTTGGAAACTTCAGCCTTATTAATGGTTTCTTTTATTTGAGCATTTTTATGTGTGCTTGCACTGTCATGTTTACATCTAAGCATCTTTAATTCATAGGTAATTACATAAATACACATGTGCACTGCTACTCAACATGAGCAATGAAAAACCACACAATTTCTGTCCTGTTTCCTAGGGGAAAATGTCAAAGAGTTCTTTTCCCGAGTTGCTGCCTTGGCCTTTGAACAGTCCATGATAAAGGAGCTGGAGAAAACTGCTGAATGCATGACCCAAATTGGGGCAGGAAACCTCATCCGTATGTTAAGTTTTGCTTTTTGGGTGTATTTTCCTTGTTTGCACTTTGAAGGACTGGAGAGGTTTTTCAAGCATTAAAGTTTCAAACACCTGCAATAATATTTATGTCACTGTGTACCTGAGTTCTAGCATATAGGAGTGACTGTGACTGCATTCATGTTTTGTTACCTTTAGTATTGGATGGTGTAACTTCTAGTGAATTGATTTTATATCATTTTTGTTTCTACAGAACTGGGAAAGAACATTATGGAAACCCCAGAAGACAACACTCAAGTCAGCCTGAGTTGCTGCTAACTGCCAACTGTTTGAGCAAGCACAATGCTTCTCTGTGGTCCAGCACAGAGCACCTGCAACAACGAAAGATCTCAAACCATCAATAGAAAGTTTTATTTTTTGAAATGAGGGAGAAAAAACTTACCCAAACTCTGAGAGTTCGCTTGCTGCTGCAGGCTCACTTGTGCAGCATGGTACAACTGTTAGAATAAACCTTTCTCTGAGTGGTGGAAACATCCTTGTCTTAATGCAAGAAGACCCTGTGCCATGTGCTCACCTGTCTGCCAGAAACACTTGTAGTCAAAAGTTATGTAATTTTTAGTGTCTTGTTCTTTGATAATTCTCTAGAAGTCTTAGTGAAGTTGCATTCTCATGGGATCAGAAAACAAATTGCAGGTCAGGATAAAGGGTGCTATCTATATGTCTTTTGCCTTTTAAGATCACAGTATAAAACAACTCTGACTTGCTTTTATGCATTCCAGATATTTTTAAACCATTCCAAAAGAAATACTTTAAAATAATGGGTATGGAAGTACACAAGTGCAGACTGCATAGTTTCCACTGTGGTTTCTCCATCCAGGAAAAATCTGTACTTTTTTTCATTTCCCACTTGAGGATCAGAGCCAAGTATTTAAATATTTCCAAGCCTAGGAGAAGCCCAGGTAGGAACTTTGTTGTTTTATCCCAGCTAATATTTTGAAAACGTTACCAAGTAAGAATGCTATGCTTTTTCACTCTCTTGAATAAGAAAGAAAGGTCACATAGGTGCATGGTGTGGAATACATGAAATCAGATTTTTCAGTCTTCCAAAGAGGATGCAGAATCCTTCTCTGGATTGATCTTCGTTAATATTGTCTACCCTGCAATTCTACTTTGTTGCTAAGAGTAATGACTTTTTCATTTTATTCTAGCCGGATGTTTTTTGTTTGTAGTAATGTAACATGATTCTGGAACCATGTGCAGTCTCAGTCATGAACTTGTTCATCCCTGCCTGTGGTAGGAGGCCTGAACTGGTAAGGTTAGATTTGAAATTGCTGCTGAACTCTTAGTCAGTACTAGTCTGCTTTTACTGGACTGGCCTTTGCAAATACTCTTTGACATAGCCTTGTGCGAGTAGTTCTTCAGAAATTACTGTCGTTGCTTAATGGGGAGAGATTAGCTCTGGGTACCTACCACAGAATTTCATTGAAGTAAAGCAGGTTTACTGTTTTTACTCTTCTGCTCTTTGGACAACAATGACTGATGCCAAAAGAGACTCCTGTTTTAAAAGTAATTCCTGCTGACAAATGACGTTGCTAGAAATTTGAATGACAAATAATGTTGCCAGAAATTACTATACCAAATATTTGGTCAGTATTTATGAAATTGTATTAGTATGATCGGTTATGATAATTAGGTTTAAACTGCAAAAGTACAAAAGGGAAATGTGCTCATTTTATTTCCCTCTAATTTTTTTTTAATTTTAATATTCCGTTCTGAGTATCTAGTAAGTGATACTTCTCTAAAAATAAATGAGATTCTGTATGTGTTTTGCTTACACTAAACCATACAAATTTATGGTCCTTCAAAATTACTATAAGTGCTCGAAAGAATTAACAAGGAGTCAAAGCAGGACAACAGAAAGACAGCAGTCTCTAGAAATCTGTCAGCAGCTCATAACCCCTTCTAAGATTCAAGCCTCGCATTACATGCTATGCTGGCACAAAAAAAAAAGTGGAGCATCTTCTATAATGCTCTAAATGTCATACTTCAGCTATTTTAAATGGAGAGAAAGAAGAAAACCTATGGGCAGTTACAAGTTATGGTTTCTTAAGATATTCATTCAATCATTACAGAAACAATAGTATCTGGAAAACTGATTGTCACTGGACCTTTCAGATTTGAGCTGCTAAGAAAATACATTTGTTAATAAATCTGTGCATCAAACTGAAAATATTCTAGATTCCCTGCCGTTTTTCCCCAAAAGATTGTTTGATAAGAAATAGGAAAAAAAGTGGAAAAAAGATGACTTAAACAGACTTTTAATCACTTTTATTTTCTTATAATGTAAGACCAGCCTCATACAATGTGATGAATAGAGATCTAGGAACCCAGTGTCTTTTTTTTTTATCAGACAATCTTCTCTTTGGCAATTGTGCTGATTCTGTTGGCAAAGACGCAAATGTAGCATTTGGTGGAGAAACGACTGTGTGGGTATGTAAGGAGTTATGTATCCAAATGTGTAAAATTTTGACCTTATGATGTTCTGTGTATTTGTTCATCTCCCAAATCTGTTTCCCAAGGATGACGAACATACACACCACTTGAACCACGTGCTGCACTGAGTAGGCAGCGTGGCCGTGGTCTTCCTGTTAACTGAGTTTGAATGAGAGTAGAAAAGATGGTTCACTCTGCTGCAGCAAATCCTGTTGTCTAGGCTAGGTGCTAGGTTTAGCGCATTAGCTTTAGTGTTAGTGTTTACAGCTGCAACATGACTCAGTAACCAATCTTAAGAAAAGATCAGGATTCCAGGGGGTTTTTTCCACCCTCAAAATATATCTCTCAAGTGTTTCTTTTATTGCTGAGGTCAATTGTTGTACGACATCACAGAGATGCAATCTCTTCAACAATGCAGTCCTGTTGCCTGGAAAATCAACTGGGACAGGTTTTTTTTTCCCAGTGATCCAGTACTTTGCTTGATGTTCTTACTAGTTTGTATCTTTTGGAGCTCCAAAAACTTCACGTACAAATGCAGTACTCATTAGCTGTCACTTGACAAGGGTCTGAGTCTGTCAGTTTTGATGGATGCTTTGAGATTGGGGTTTTTTGGTTGGTTGGTTAGTTTTCGGGGGTGTTTCTTAGCCCCAGTGATACTTCACCTGCAAAGAAACGGGTATTAATAATTGATCATCTAAAATGAATCTTGGATCATGTGGCAAATGATTAATTCCTTACAGAACCACAAAGGAAACTAACTTTGGAAAACTAAAAGTAAACTTGCAAGTTCTTAAATGTTTCAATCTGGTCTGTGTTTTATCTATGCATGGTAATACACCCTATCAGTAACTTAATTGCCTTTCCCTTAATATCATGGAAAACAGTGTTGGAACAACTGTATTAACTCTAAATATAGGTAGGCTAAACCATGATTTTTATACCAGTGAATTCCTCTTGGTGATCAGTGCAGGTTTCACGTGGAATTTGCAGTTGAGAAATTGAAGAAGTGAAATTTGGAGGGAGTCTGAAGCAAAGTTAGAGAGCAATTGTAATTTCCCGGAAAAGTACTGATGTTGTGCTGTTTCTTGTCTTAATAAGTAGAAGCTAATGTGTTAATGAGTTCCTGTTTAAATAAGTATGCATATCTCTGAGCAAAAAAATCTGGAAATGTATCAAAAGCCCTTTAAGGAACAGTGACCTGACGCAACAGTTGTTTCTTACCTTTTAAATTTTAATGATGTTGCTGCTTTTTGAGTGATTATTTGACACTTCATGATATTATTATTTATATTCTCATAGGTCATGTGATTCGGACCTTTCTGAATTTGTTGGTTCCCAGCTCAGGCTCGTCTCATTGTGGCATGAGTGGAGTGCATTCTTCATGAATCTGTCCCCCTCAGTGTTTTTCAGGTTTTCATCAATAGAGGTGATTCTAGGGAGTACAGTATAACACAGTGGTGAGTGGATGCCGTAAACTCCTCTCTGTATCGCATCCTCGAAGCACATGAGTTTAAATGAAGCATTGGGCAAATGGAAGTTGTTGCAGAATCTGCATTTGGTGGTGGAGAGGTTTGACCAGTTTCTTGCATTCTTGGCATGAAGGTTGGTCTCACTGTGAGAAATTGCTGTTCTCTGAATTCTAAGACAGAAGAGTTCCCATTTTTCTGGGTTCATAGGATGATTTAGACTGGATGGGATTTCTCAAGACTTATCAGTCTTGTCAAACACTTCCAGAGTGCTGCTTTGTGCTACAAAATACGGTTTCTTAGTTTCAGCCACAGATTAATCAGAAACTATGCTTTATTTATCTTCTGAAAGATTCTGCTTACGTCCTAGCCAGTTTGTTTGTTTGTTTGTTTGTTTGTATGTTGGTTTTCAAAACCTCGGATTCAGTCGTGTGGGGACGATGCTGAAGAAACAGTTCCTCAGTGAAGGTTGCAGAGCGGCTAAGAGTAGCTGACTGGCTCCTGTTTCCCACAAGAGGGAGCGCTGTGGTCACTCTAGTACTGGCTTCGTTTCGACTCAGAAAGGCTTTGCAATCGCTTGCAGGCCAGCAGAGGGTATGTGCTGGACAGGCTGCCTGTATTTCAGCCCCTCATCACAGGGTTCTCAGTCTCAAATCACAGATATGTGTCTGCCACCATAGCCTTAACGAAATTTTGTATCCTATTAAAATAATACTCTGTTGAATGCATAAAGTATCAGCAAAAATTCAGACATCCCTTAAATTCCCACTGGAATTTCTGATGTTGCAATACCTCAATAGATAAAAAGGGTGCAGTTGTTTAATAGTATTACTCACTAAAAGTTAAGCGTCCGTATGGAAATCCCTCCTGCCTCAGCAGAGTTCTTGCTCCCAAAGGGCACGTATGTCAGAAAAGCAAACCAGAACAGAAACAACTCTAGACATAAAAAATCAGAACTGTGTGGCTTCAGTAAGTCACAACGAGCCAGTGTGAATTCAGAACGTAGCCCTTTGACATAATATACCTGTCGTTGTTATAACCATGCCACTACAGTCTTAAACTTCACATTACCAGAAGTACATTGCATGGCAGAATTTCATTGTTCAAACTGGCGCTAGGGCAAACAATATCCATGGTGAGAAGCCAATTTATTTTATTTCTGTGGAAGACTGAGATTTACTGAAAGATTTATAGCATTATTTACTAAACATATAGATTTTATTATGATTTAGATTATAATCTGTTTTCCATATAGGTCAGCCAATGCATATTATGTGTTAAAAGCTGAGGAAACAAGTGCAGGAAAAGAGGTTAAAGCCAGGAAACAAAAACCAAGAGGGATGAACTATGCAAACCTGAATACATGATTAGCCATTTGTGATATGTCTGAAAATACCTGAAAATATTTTGTTTGGCATGTAAAAAAGCACGAAGAGAATAACTGTTTAATGGATTATGAAACACTACATAACTTGGAGGTAAGAGAGCTACTCCTGTGGAGTTGTGCTTTTCATTATCAGGGGATTTTAGTTGTTCTTGTTGGGGCTATACCCCACCCTCTTTTCTAGTAACATGTACCAGAGAAGGTACACCTCACTGCAGACATGCGAGAAGCAGGCGTAGGGGGGAAATGAGTGTATACCTGTCTCACTTTTTCCTATCATCCAAACGGGCAAGGTGGAACTTCAGGTGTACTTGTTACCACTTTTTCAGAGGCTGAATTGGTTACAGGGCCTAAGCAGGCTCATGTGCTGTGATTTCAGGAGTAATGTTCTGCAGCTGGACTTGTTTAATCATTTGCCACCCTTCACCCAGAGCTGAGGTGGGGGACTCTATTATCCTAGCTCCAGGAACTCATACAGGACAAAAGTAAGACTAATGCTTGAACAAAGTGGCCTTTATTGTGAATATCATCGTGATCTTGCAGTCCCGCTTGCCCATCTTGGAAATCCAGCTTGTCATTTATTGGCAGGGAAGGAAGGATTGAGTGAATTACAAGCCTACTACTAACCAGCACTTGTATTAGTGGGGAAAAGGTGACCTTTGAAGGCGAGCTGCATCACTGCCTAGGGGGAGAGTGTTGCTGAGCACACGAGAGAGAATTCGGAGTCTGCTGGTGTTATACCTACTAGATGAAGGCATGGATGTAGGGACAAGAATGGCTGTCCCTGCCGTTGTGGGGCAGATGTGCGTACGAGGTGTTCTCGCCCAGGCTTAGGTAGAGTCGTGTCTAGCGATGGCGGTGCCCGGGCCTGTGGCTGCGAGCACCAGCCGCTGTGAACGGCCGCGGCTTCGCCTGTCTCCGCCTTTGTCTCCCCGGCAGCCGCCTCCGCGCCCCTCGCG
>VZZY01015695.1:611070-717297 GCA_013400335.1 Eurystomus gularis
AGCGGCAGGAGGTGGGTGGGTGGGTGGGTGCGTGGGGGGCGAGATTTGCCTTCCCTCCCCCGCCCTGAGCCTGCTCCTTTGTCCACCCACTTTGAAGTGCTCTGGGATCGCCGGGGTGGGAGCATTGTTGTTCGCTAGCAAAAGATCAGTCATGCCGGGGAGAGAGTAGCGAGTGTGCGGAGGGCTGGGGTCGGCAAAAGCCGGAGGAGAACGGGGAGGAGAGACTGCTCCAAGGACTGACTGCCGTGTGCCTCCCAGTTTCCCTGAATGGACCGTGAAAGAGACGCGTTGAGTTGACCCTGCCGGAGCTGTTTCTGCTTCTACATGTGAGATCCGGTTGGTTTATTCTCTCCACCTATCTCTCTCCAGCCTCCTTCCCGTATTCTCCACTTACTCCTGTATGCAAAATGGTGGACCCTGTGGGGTTTGTGGAGGCTTGGAAAGCGCAATTTGCAGACGCTGAGCCTCCTAAAATGGAGCTGAAGTCTGTGGGAGACATTGAACAGGAGCTGGAGATGTGCAAAGCATCTATCCGGAGACTGGAGATGGAGGTCAACAAGGAGAGGTTCCGCATGATTTACCTGCAGACTCTTCTGGCAAAGGAGAAAAAAAGCTATGATAGACAGAGATGGGGTTTTAAACGTGTTTCTCAGTTGCCTGAAGGGGGTGCAGAGCAGCAGATCCAGGACCTGCATCATCACCAGTCTGCTGACCAAGACGAATATGAAAAAAGCAAGTCACACCTCGGGGAGGAAAAGTTCAAACCCAGGATACCCTCCCTACGGAAGCTGTCTACCCAGAGTGATGGGTCAGACCTGTCGCCTTTGGACAGCCCCCACCATGGAGAGGGAGAGCAGGACAGGTGTAAGTACTATGGTGAAGAGAAACTAAAGAGAGTCGTAGAAGATACAGAGAATCGCTGTGATACAGATGGCTCTCCTTCAAAACACAGATCATCTTCCACTCGCAGGCTAATGGGATCTGCTGAAAAGGAGGGATCATTTGAACCTATTTCTAAGGAGAGAGGGAATAGCACCAGTGTGGCTGCCCTGAGGTCCAATTTTGAGAGGATTAAAAAGGTTAATTCACATTCTTCTGGAGATAACAAGGATGTTGTTGAAAAGCCCTTTTATGTGAACATGGAGTATCATCATGAGAAGGGTCTTGTAAAGGTCAACGATAAAGATGTTTCTGATAAAATAAGCTCCCTTGGTAGTCAGGCTATGCAAATGGAACGCAAAAAGTCTTTGCACTCCCTCCCTTCTAACATGGTACCCAGCTTCAGTGAGTTCCAGAGGCCTGCTTACAGGGGAAGGTCCTCAGAGAGCACCTTTGGCTATGATGGAGAATATGAGGATGCTGAACTTAACCCCAGGTTTCTCAAAGATAACCTGATTAATGCCAATGGCAGCAACCGCTCACCCTGGCAGCCCATGGACTTTCAACCCTATCAGAGTATCTATGTTGGTGGAATGATGGGAGAAGGAGAAGGGAAAGGACCTATTCTTCGAAATCAGGGCACAACTGACCAGGAGAAACATCTCACATGGCCCAGGAGATCTTACTCCCCCAGGAGTTTTGAAGATATAGGTGGTGGATATACTCCTGATTGTAGCTCTAATGAGAACCTTACCTCCAGTGAGGAAGACTTCTCCTCAGGGCAGTCCAGCCATGTTTCCCCCAGCCCCACCACTTACCGCCTGTATCGGGATAAAAGCCGTTCTCCCTCCCAGAACTCTCAGCAGTCCTTTGACAGTAGCAGTCCACCAACTCCCCAGTCTCAGAAACGGCACAGGCAGCAGCAGGTCATTGTATCTGAGGCTACTATTGTGGGTGTACGAAAAACGGGACAGATCTGGCCAAGTGATGGAGATTTGCCTTCTGGGAGATGTCACCAGGACAGCTGCTTCCATGGGGATACAGGTGTGTACCAGCTTTTTAATTTTTTTGAATGTATGGAGCAGGGAATGGCATTGTGGAAATGAACGGGACAAGTTTTCTAGCTGCCCCTGGGTGAATCATTCTAAGGGGGCAACTGTTTAATGTGAAAAGTCTGTGTTTATTTTGTAGTTGTCCTGTTCTAGGAAGGTCCTGCAGAAGTGTACGTCAGAGTGCATTTTAGAAATACAAATTGGATTCCCAGAAGAGCTGATTCAGGCTCCTCTTGAGAGGCCCAATGGAGTCCCATGTTAATCAGCTGTTAAAGTTTCAGTGCGAACACTGAGGTAAAAAGGGGCCAGAACTGTTCTGTATTCACCACCAGATCATTCCCTCTCTCATATTCTTCACTGAGGAGTAGTTTACCTCAGGTTGTAGTGTGCCAACATGCTACAACCTGAGGGTTTAGCTGGAGCTTTACCTATAACAGTGCTGCTCCCACAATCTTGTTTTTTTCCTGTCTGTATTAATTGGAGTGCTAGTTTCTCGTTCTGTCTCGTGTCATCCTTCAATTAGAGCTGATTGGAGGTGATGATTGTGCAACCCTGTTCTTGAAGCTTTTTGCTATCATTAGGTGAAGGAAGAACTTGGACCGTCAGGAAGCCCTTAGGGAGAGCTGTTAATGTAATTTCAGCGAGTCAAAATTTTTGTTTGGGGAAGAATGGACAATGTCTGAACCTGTTTTATGTAAGCCATTTGGGCATGCAGGTGTGTCTGTGGAATCACAGTGAATTTATCCTTGGCGGAAGAGGCAAACAGTGAACTGTGTTGATTCAGGCAGATTTATTGAATGTATGTGGGCATTGGAATCTATTTAGCAGGGCACATAATGGAAATGGTATATTGTTCTAACACCAGTAGTCTCCTGTGCAGTAAATGACAATCAACTCCAGAAATGAAAAAAATAACCAACCAGTGTGATTGTTTTGATAAGACTTTTATAATTATAAATCTGTGAGTTATCTTGTGGGTTTTCTTTGTCTCTGAATCTGTCATTTTAATAAGGGGTTAACATATTATTTGTCAGCGTGACTGAATTCCTGAAGTAGGTGAATTGAGAGGCCTGTCAGATGTCACTTTCTCAGATGGTGTGAGTTCCATGTATTAGCTCTCAGAAGGGTAACTTTGCTGGAAGGAGGTGCCTAGTTTTACTGTCCCTGCTGGTCATTTTGTGCCAGCAATACTTTTGGGAGCAACAATGGAGGGAGAAATCTTCCCTGCGCCCCCCCCTCCCTTGTTACATCCCATTGTATTATTGGAAGGCTGTACTGTTGTAATGGGTGTTCACTGCACATGAAACCTCAGCACCCTCTCCTCACAGTGACTTCTTCGTATCAGATTGTATCTGCAGACTTGTTTTGTACGTGGGACTACTGCATTCTTGCTGGGTTTTATGCTTGTGCTTGTATCTTGTGGGTTATACTTGCGATGCAGACAGGAGGCTGGATCCTGTGCTGGTTTAAACTGAGCTGCAGCCATCTGTCTCTGCTCTTGTTTACTGATGATCTTGAGATGACAGGGAAGCCTCCTGGCAGTTGAAATTTTTGCAGAAGGAACCAAAGAGGCAAAAATAACAAAGGTTGATAAAGCCTGAGGATAAATTCATCTTTCAGAAAGGCAATAGGTAATTTTTATTTGAAATAATTTAGCTAGGATGTAGTGATTAAAAAGGGCTGCTGAAAAGTGGTAACAGTTACAATTCCTGGCTGCACGGGAAAGCTTTGTGTCTTATTCCTAAGGATGACCACACAATTGCAGGCAAGGACAGAATGTAACTGATCCACCTTCTGCTTTCCTCAGCATAGGGGGTAAAACATGGCAAGCTTAGCAGGAGCCTTCACCAGATGGCTAATCATGACTGTCTTGCACATCTAGCTGGTGGCAACTTTTTACTTAACCAAAAAGGCTTATGCCTTCAGGAGGACTGTGTTTCTGATTCATTCCTACCGAGCATCATTTTATATGAATTTCCTTTCTTTCCTGATTAGGAAGAGTTTTGATCTGAAACCAATTGGCAGAACCTCTTTTTTTCATAAAACAAACAAAACGCATGAGGGCTAACTGTGTGATTAGCTGCCTGGCTACCATTCCCAACTACCATGCTCTGATGTGGACTTGTCTCCATCACCACATGCTATGAAAGCAATTCACAGATCCAGACAGCTTTTCCTGCACCTGTGATTCAGTCACTGGTTCTGCCAGGCTTCCCTGAAGTTTTGTTTGACCAGAGAGTGCAAGTTTCAATCACAGCAGGTTCTGGCCAGCCTTACTGTTAATTAGCATTAAGTGGGGTTTGTTCAAAAATATTTGGCTTCTTTGTTCATTCAGATTTTTGTCTGCTTGCTGGCTTTGCTTTTCATGATTCTAGCCATAATAGTGTTGAGTGTGGTGTGGACAGGTGTGATGGGAACTTTCTATCTGGATCTGCCATCCCAGTGCATTTTGAGCTGGGCCAGCGAACACATGCTGTTTTGTCCAAATTCTTTTCTGAATTCATAGTCAAATGATAATTTCCTGCTTTTGTATGATGAAAAAGGACTAGAAGGAGGTCACCTAACTCTCAAGTGAATGGGATCCAAGCCAAAATTTGAATCTAGGTTCTTGGAGATGGCTTATCAAAAACCTTAAATCAAAGTGACATAGTAGGCTTTCTTTGGTTGGTTTTTGGTTTGTTTTGGTTTTTTTTTTCTTCAAGGAGCATAATGGGGTTGAGATTTGGTAATAACTGTACTTTCTATTAAATGTACTTAATAGAGTCCAGGCAAAGATATTTATCTTAGGATTAATTATGTATCACTAATTTACTGTAGTGAGAATAGAAAAAAAAAAAATCACATCTCAACTCTGCATAAAGCTTGAATATTTCTGCTACAATTGTGAAGGAAGAACAAGATTTTAAAATTCTGTCTACTGATAAACATTAGTTGCAAAGACAGACACAATAGAAGCACTTCTGTTTATAATCAAGGGGAGAGTTGCGTAGTGGCCTTGTGCAGTGCCAAGGCCTTGCAACAGCCTCAGTTGGGCCAGTTTTTAAACTAGTCATGGTTAACGAGGAGCACACTGGAGCTCTTTCTTGGCTTTATAGCTTCCTTCATGAAATCAGTACATGTTCTCTCATAGCTCTGTGTGTGAAATTATTTTATCTATCTGCATAACATCACAGAAACTCTTATCTGGTGTCCATATAGATAATATTTACCTGTAAATCTTCTTCCTTAAAGATGCCCCAGTAGTGACTTCTGTTCACTTGAGAGTACTTGATGATGCTCTCCAAAGAGTTCTGCCAGGTTCTCTCTCTAGAAACCAACAGCCATAGTGCTCAGTATAAGGTTAGTTTGCAGATACATGTAATTTAATTATATTGGGAGTAAAGTTTTACTTATTTTAGCCTCTACTAAGTATGGGAGTGCTGAATGTCCCTTTCTGAAGAGCATGGAGTTTTCTCTATATTTTTAGTGAGTTTGATGTAGACAGAAGAAAGACTGCTGGAATTAACGTATGCATGTAAACGGCAAGATTCAAAGTTCCTGTTCTCAGCTGAGCCAAATGCCATTTTAAAGTGCTTGCTTACTTAGAGCTGCAGATTCTTCAGGTTTGGTATGACTTAAGTGCCTGACCAGAGAGGCACGCATCTGAATTTTCTGCTTTTGGGTAATCCTTGACGCTACCACATTTTAAAGCCCCAAGAAGGTATGCAATATATTGTCATGGAAGGACGTTGTTCCGTACTGGTTTCTGCAGAGATCTGTTCCTGAGTTACTTCATGTTCTGAGATCTCAGACAAGTTTCTTAATTCTGTACTTCTTCCACCCATGTGTATTCTGTGCAGTTTACAGGATGTAGTTTGAAAAGTGCTTTTAGTGGTACAGAGACAACTCATGAGGGAGCGTGCTGGTGCTGCTGCTGTTTAGAAACATAACTTCCCTTTGAGCAACTGAGGCAGACTTCAGTCCACTGTGTAGTGATTCTTCCTTCTGAGGATCTGGAATTTAAGAACTTTCATAAAGTGCAGCTCACTTGTTAATTTTAAGAGCTGCTGGACATAGATCCTACTGTCAGTCTGTGACTTACGTTTGGTCAAGAGTGAGGTACCTGTTTTTTCTGACACGTGTGTAGTTCATTTTGCTACTACTTTTTAAACATGTTTTAATCCTTTGCTGTGATGATCAGTGGATTTCCTAGCAGCACTGATGAAAAGATGGTGTTTGAATGCTGCCTCCTCTTACTTCCAGCGATTTAGTGGCTTTTGAGATTATCAAGCTGCTCGTGCTACCACTCCCCTCTTCTTAGTCTGGGGAGTAAAGAGCTCCCTCTGTCTCTGCCAGATTTCTCTTTCCCTTCAGCTGAGTTTAGTGGAATCTATGGAGCTTCTGGTTTATGTCCCCAGTGACTGTAGTGGACTCTGCAGTGTTGTTTGTTTGTTTTCCTTCTTCCACAAACAGTTGCTAACCTTTACTTCAGGCCTACCCTAAGTAATGCCATGCAGATAGATTTTATTTTGCTTTCCTTAGGTTCACTGTAGATCTTGAAGTTTCTCCCACTCCAGTGTTCAGGTTCTTCTGCAATCACAAAGCACCTGCCTTAGAAATGAGAGTGTAAACAAACCCAGATAGTAGTTGTCTGATACTGAGAAGCCCTGGAGAGTGCTGATGTCACCTGATGTGTCTGTATGAAGGTCATTTTTGTGGTCCACAGCAGAGATAGCAAAGTGGGACTGGTTTTCCTATGGAATAAGTTGTCAGAGTTTGAATTCTGCAAGTAATGGGTTAGGTAGAAAGCTGCTTGTCATTCCTACATGATTCCCAACAGTTTAGAAGTGGTCTGTCTGGCAGTAGAGCTGAGCCCACTTTGTGCAGCTGCCGTTGCTGCATGAGGTCCTACCAGGCAGGCAGTGACTTGTGGCTGGGGAGGTGAAGTATAATCCCAGTGCACACTTGAAGTTAGGAAGTGTTGTAGGAACTCAAAGCTAGGACCAAGCTGTAACAGAGCCATGTGGATATCCGTGCAGCATCCATACTGTGATGACCACAGACTAGAACATTGTTCTGTGTGCCAAAACAATTGGACCTATGTGTTTTCAGCATGGTGAGTTCACAGAGCCAGGGACTAAAGTCCTAAAGCAGTGAATGCCAAACAATACGATGGTAATGCCTTTCCTTTGAGCAGGAAATGTGTAGGCAAGTGGAACCACAATATTAAATCTGTGGCTTGGTGAGCTGCTCCTATGGTCCTTGCTGACTCTGTTCAAAGTACTGAAAAAGCACTGGTTTATGGCCAAAGCAGTTGAACTGACAGATGTGTAGGAACTGTGCATTTATCCTGCTTCGCAGTTGTCAGCCTCTGTCCAAATGGTTTCATAGGAAAAAACCAGAGAGGTTGCTGTTGTGTACCAAATGTTGGTCTTGCCATGAGAAGTGACAGGGAGAGTTGGGAGCATCCATGGGCTTATTGCCTGCCCCCAGGACACTACTTCCTTGAAGATGGAGGCTTCTTTCTAGGTGGCTGAAGGAAGAGAACGTACGAGTAGAAAACCTTGATGTCTTGGTACTTGCTTGCAGTGGCTTCCTTTTCTGGATTAGGGAGCTTTTCAGCTGTTTTTCCCTTACAGAACCAAAGGTGACCAAGGGAGTGAAGAGCTGAGGATGGTGATGAGCACGGTGGAATTGGTTAGGGCTCGGAATAAATGATGGGGCTGGGCTGGTGGAGTGAAACTAGTTGCTGTGTGGAGGAACAGGCAAACATGGGGAGAAAATGGGTCTGTCTTTAGATTGGTCTGTGCACTAACCATGGCTTAGGAAGTTATTTATTTGTGTGTGTAGGTGATGGACTTTAAAGCAGTGCAGTACAGTGGGAATGAAATGTCTGGGTCTCCTCTGTTTTCTCATCTCTAGCAAAGCAGTTGTCCAAGTGTGTGTTTTTAACCTTGAAGACTTTTTACTGTTTAGTATAAGTATACATGACCCTACATATAGACTTCCAGAGATGCAAAACTGGAACATTTTACTTCGATTCTTGCAGTTATGCGCTTTGAAGCTAATGCTGAGACAAAGAAGGCTAGGAGTTTACTAATTTGTGGAATTAATTGCTCTACTACTTTTCCTGGGTGCTTCCATTCCTCTGATATCTCTGGTTTGGATATTTGGATAAAATGCAGAGTACTCTGTTCAGTCACTCCTTCACTGACAGCTTGCTTTTCACTGCGACCAGAAAGTCTCAATGAGGTGTGTGCAAAGGTAGTAAAATGACTTGTGTCGGGTGGTGAGTAGGCATCCTGAGTAACAGATGTGGGAGAGGGCAAAAATAAGGTTTAATTAGAAAATTTGCTAAACCTTCAAGTATGGGTTAGGAAGTGCTTACTTGAATGCTGAGCAGCACACTATAGCAAATGACACTAACTCTTAAAAGAAGTGTTGGGGTGATTTATAATCTAAGTTTGGCTTTGCAGAAGCCAAGCCATCTCTGAAAGATGGGCCAGCAAAGGAGGCAAAAGTCTCTGAGGGTTTGGGCCCCAGGAATAGCTCGGAAGCAGGTCTCTATCTTCCAGTTCTAGCATGTTGAGCAATTCCCT
Source organism: Eurystomus gularis (assembly GCA_013400335.1). Taxonomy (NCBI): domain Eukaryota; kingdom Metazoa; phylum Chordata; class Aves; order Coraciiformes; family Coraciidae; genus Eurystomus; species Eurystomus gularis. The sequence continues at coordinate 619,580 of VZZY01015695.1, forward strand.
CTCTCCCCAGCCTTTTAGGGACACACAGTTATGGTACAGACGCAAGGGGGACCAGTATTTCAGCTTCAAGGAATTTTGGAGGTCAGTCCATAAAGGTTAATGAGGTGAGACTTGGCAAGCTGGTTGAGGAGAATTGCTCCATTTCAATTACCATAGGGAAGCATACTGCTGTTTGTGAAAATCAGACTGCTGATTGGAGGCACAGCTTATCTGGAGCTTGCTTTCCCCCAGAGAAACCAAGACTAGCAGGTTTTTTTTGACTGTCTCCTCTTTGATTTGTTCTGCCTAGTCAGATAAGCATGGAAAGAATAATAAGGACATGATCCTGTTCTTTCCCTGGTGAAATATAATTGACTTTAGTAATCTATTGCTGGCACGTGTGGGAAAAGAAGTGGTGTTCTGGTACAGGCCGAATGGCAACTTTGCTGTGCAGATAGCGGGGTAGACTGCGAGTGGCAACAGAAATGCTGGCTTGGATTAGTTTGGGTGAACTGCATGTGAATGAAGTACTTCCAAAACAACAGTTTGAGTGTCTTAAGTTACAAAGCAGGTTTTGGCCAGCTCACTGATAATAAAGTGGATTGCTTTCCTGATCATATCTTTAAATTACATGTGATGTGAAAGTAACCATAAACTGTAAGTAAATCCTTGAATCTTGAATTCTGGTCTGTCTTACTGCTGAGACAGTTTTACAAATCCATAACTTCTTTAAACTTGTTTTGAGTTGCACTCTGTGTTTTTCACAGTAAAACTGTCCTGTGTAGGACCAGCGTGGTGTATTTCTGTCACAAAATCTGGTTGTGGTTTGCAAATATTTCTGTTACTAAAATAACAAAAGCATGTCTCCCTTTTGTCTTCTTCCCAGCTGCCAAAATGGTATCTCTCAGACCTTTCTTAACCAGGTTACGGCTGATGTACTAATCAGATTATTGCAAATGTAATTGGAGTCTCTGTTTCAGAGAAAGCTCTACCCAAATGTGGCAGCTGGAGCTGAGTTAGTTGCTCATGGCTACATGAATACATGAGGAGTATGTGAGGATCCCCAATCATTGCCCTGTAGGAACAGTGGATTAGTAAAGTTCAGTCTGTTGGTTTGTGGAGGGAGGTATTCACCTCTGGGGACAATAAATCCGTCACAACCTTCCTTCTTTTAAAGATAATATATGAAAAAACCTCCATCCTGTTTTGGAGCTTCTGCACGGGTTAGGCCTCGCTCTGAATTATCCAAAAGCTCCAAATTACTTGCAGATTGGTCTGTGACAGCAGGGTAGCCAGAACTGTAGCAGGCTGCTGTCGGTCACACAGTATTATCTGAAATCTAAGAAGCCAACTTTTGTGGTAGTTAAGTGAGAAACTCGTGTGTTTGGACTTGGCAGCTCCTCTGTGTTTGTGACCTGTCCTTGATGTGTGGAGAAATGCACTGTGCTGCCTTGGCTCACTATGTCTGTTTACTTCTTAAGGACTTCAGAATATTCTATGCGCAACAGTAAAATGCAGCTACTTCTCTGATGGGATGTGTGCCAGCTATTATGTTGTCGGAAATTATATACTCCCTTGGCTGCAAAGCTAGGTAAAGAGTGCCCATTTTGAACCCACAATATGGGTGAGGCTGGAGCAGGCTCTAGTTGTTAGGATAGTTAAAAAACAACACCCACACAAAAAACCAACAAAACCCTCAGTTACCTACAGTCACATCTGAGTGTTCATTTAAAATGGGCCAGCAGCTTCCTTGAATAATCTGTTCTGAAGAAAAATACCTTGTTCCCTGGAGCATCAGGCTTCAAATGTGTCTGAGCTGCTAAAAAGTAAATGTGATTGGTCTGTTGTCACTAGGGAGGTGTAACGTACAAACACAGAGAGCTGTATCTGCTGCAGTCTACAATTACATAGCATGGTATGATTTTGTCCAGGAAGATAGTAATGGCCTATCAGCCGGCTGGGCTCAGGGCTTCACAGAAAAGATTAGATTATGGTGGTTAGCATGAGCCAAGGCACAGAAAAGCATGTGTCTGTGACTTGCTATCCAACTGCCTCAGTTCTTAGCAATTTTAATTTTCACTTCCTGCTAAGCTATCTCTGTTCCTGATTTTTAAAAAAATTTTTTAAATAATGGCCAGCACTGACATTGCCACATGAAGCTTCAGAAAATAACATGCTGAGAACACAAGTTGATCACTGTTGGAAGACTTCTGTGTGTTCCCCCCATCCTTGCCCGTCACCTCTTCTGCAGACTGTCCCCTTTGTTTGAATCCTTCTAACTGGAATATTTGAGTGGGAGTTCCCTTGCTGTCCCTGGATCTCTTGTATACTTTGCTTTACGTTCTCCTGCAGTGATCATTGGACCTCTCAGTCTGATAGGGATTAAATCACTGTCATCGCTCTAAGAAAACACAGTAATATAGTTTAATGTAAGAGTGAGGCATAGTAATGCCTCAGTCTGGCAAAGTTCTATCATTGTCTTTGAAGAAATAATGGTATTTGGATGAATATATTTGTCTTTGCTAATTGTGCTAATTACTTACTTGAATTTGTGGATTAGCCAGCAGAAAACACCCTGCTGTAAACTTCTATGGCAGTTCTCCTGTCTAAGCCTAATTGTGGTGGATACCAAGCCCAGTGCTTAGCTGTGATTAGAGGTGCCTTGTATATGTAGTGTCCAGCCTGCACATCAGTGACTGTAGTGAAAAGCAGCACATCTTACAGTCTGTTCCTTGGTTTACATATTTATTCTTTTTTTTAATAAAAAGCTGATGAGTGAAATCTGAATTGCAAAGAGGAAAAAAGTCCGACAAGCTGCAGTCTTGATGAAAATACATTCTTCAGCCTTGGGACATACACCACTTCTCTAGTCTAATATTGAGATGTATCCAACAGATACATCTCAATATTACAGTTATCCATAGCTCCTGATATGGGGTAGATGGATATCAGGAGGAGAATGCTTTAGTGAAGTCCAGAGTATTCTCTCGAAAGGTGCTCTTGGCTTCCTAACTTGCTGAACAAGTATGTCTCAGCTCACTTAAGCATGCTCCTCAAAGGCCTTCAAGAGCTGCTTCTAACTACGAGAGAAGACTAGTATGCTTAACACAAGCAGTATGTTGGGGCTAATGATCACCTGAATAATTGTTCAGGTGTACCTTTTGTTCAGGCTTTTCTCTCCTAGCTTCTTTCCTAGGGAACTTACCCTTAGGAATGAAGTATGCTACGAATCACGGTAACTGGTTTGGGTGCTCTGTGGTCTGCTGTTGCCTACTTTCCTAGGAGACCTGTGTTGGCAGTGAGACCAAAAGGCTGGTGTTGCTAACAGAACTGCAGGTAGATCGTGTATCTGATCTGGTGTGGGAGAAAGGAGACTGTGTTTAGTTCTCAAGTATCTTCAGAAAAGCCTGTATATATATGCTCACCCCAACAGGGAGCCTGGGCACCACTTGCAGTCTTATGCAACAGTTCAGCTTTTTCCAGCACAAGGACTTCTGGCAGACCTCACTGATGGGTCCCCATGATCTTTTCTGATGATAGGGATCAAGGAAATTCCCTGGTTTTCCTTTAATATTTCAGGTGGAATATTGAGCTACAGGCCTGGCTGCCTTCTTGAATTGATCTGTACTGAGTGACAGTAATGAGAGGCTGATTACAATTTTGAGATCGTTTACATGGTCTGATGCTCTTGTCATTCAGATGAATTCTGCTTCATGTGGGTGCAGGAGCTCTCATATCTTTTTAGCTTAGATCAGGGCATACTGAGGAAAATTATTTTCCACTTTCCTGTATTCCTAAGTAATGTTTGAACACATAGCCCAGAGAATGCAGACCTGTCACTGCAGCTGTTTAGTCTTTGGAGAGGCATTTTCTCAATTTGATTTACTCAAGTTCTTGAAGGTCCTCCTGAGCACAGCTGAGTAGTTACACAAACCTGTAAGTCTTTCCCTTTGCAGTTGTTGAGAAACCACGCTGATTTGTATAGAAATACATATGTAGGATTTATGCATCATTCTGACCCTTGCTTATCCAAATTAATTTTGAAACTTCTGTATACACTGAGTGAAATAACTTTATATTAGTAAACTGATGGTCAAAGTAAACTAAAGACTTGGAGCTACAGGAGTACTGGTTACCATGAAACCAGTATCAGAAACTTCAGGGTGATGCTGGTCCCTCTCTACTGTTGGGGCAGAGAAGATGATCTTGCTTCTCCTCCAGTAGTAGCACTTGTCCATCTTGCTGGGAGTAGGAGCAGGCAGCACCCTGGAACAGAGCTGTAGCATCTGTAAATCTTGGTAAATCCCAAGGTAACTAATGAATTGGCCATGCCTAGAAGCAGCAGGTGCCTGACCTGTGCTGTGGAGGGCAGGCAGGTATTGGTGAACCAAACAGCGTCAGAGGGAGCCCTTGAGTACATCCAAGGGAGTGGGGCGCTGAAGGACACCTCCAGTAAAATCCACCTGGTAAGGTATTAATATGAATTCTTACCGTGCAGTCACAGAGCTGAAGTCAACTTGCCATTACCAGTGTTTTCCTGTATTGCTAAAATGGTCAGGGTTCTCATCAGGAAAGAATACTATCCTCATGGAAGAGAGGTTGAGTTTGGAATAACTAGCAAGGAAGGTTGAGTTTGGAATAACTAGCAAGGAAGGAATGAGAGAGCTTAATGAATTTTTATTTTTTGCTTGAATTATTGCTTTTGTTTTATTTTAACAGTTGGACACACCAATGGCTACTCTTGAGAGCTGTAAGTATCTCAGGAAAGACTTGATGTAGAGGTTGCTGTTGTCAAGGGATTTCTAGTGGCTGTTCTGCTGTGACTGAAGCTCCACAGCGCTAGCTATATGTTTCTATGTAACTACCTGAACCAGAATTTCCCAAGGTGTCTTCAATTTGAAGTGTGGGCTTGATCTCTGACTTCAAAAGAGCTGGTGGTGTTTTCACAGGCCTAGGTGATAAACGTTTTAAAGCTTACATGTGTGCAGTTTATGCTGTCCGGTTTCAGTAGTAATACTGCAGACGTGGTTCAGAGCTGTCTCTGGGCAGGCAGTTAAAAAACGTAATTCTGTGTTAAAGTTTCTCTTCATTTTGGAGAACCATGTTAGCTGTCCATATGCATCTGCCATGCCCCCTGGATGGGTGCTGTGGAAACAATAATAAAGCTGGGAAAGCATTTTTCCTTTAATAATTCTTTTAGTGCTACTCAGCTTCTGTTGTCTTAAGAGGCAAAAGGGCAAAAGAAAGTGATAAAACGGTGTTTACATCAAAACATCAGCTATGCTTTTTTCAGTTTGTCCAGTTCTTTGAGGTAGGACTCTGTCAACATGAATTTTAAGTGAGTTTCAGTGAAAATGAAATTGTTAGGCAGGTTTTTTTTCAGTATACATGGAGGGAAAAGTATGTCTATGGTGTTTGTAGAGTATCTGAAACCACAGAAGATACCTTCCTTTCAGCAAGGTGACCATCGGCGACAACTTAAGTTCTGTTACACCATGGTGTGATCTTAGCTGTTTGAATGTGACTGACCTGTCATGTTTGTGTTCAGCAAACGTGCCCTAGTCCTGACCTTGACTACTCCAAATTCATTCAGGCTTGAGCACTGACCTATACATAATTTGTTGTGGTCTCACCGTCTGGTTCAACTAAAATACATACTAAGCGCTGCTTTGTGTTGTGCTTGATGTGATAAAATTTTTTCTGCAGATAGAGGGTTACACATCTTTCCACAGTTAGTGCCCATTCTCCGTTTCAGTACTTGTATAAAATCTCAGTATCTCCAGTTAAAGCAAGGAAAGAGACTTGATTATCTGTCATGGAAATGTGCTCTGAGTGTATCTGTGCGCAAGAAAAATCTGAGGAGGAAGAATTTAACTGAAATCTTTTATTCTGTATGTAGGTGTTTCAAACTGCAAATTTGCACTGATGCAAAGATAAAAACACCCTTATAAAGTTCCACCTAAACTTTGGAACACGCTTTTTCTTGTAATTAGATCAACAGCTGGCTAAGAAAACATTCTGGTGCTAAAACTGTTTTTCCTGTTAATGGGCACTTGCCATGTAGGGCTGATGCACATTGCAAATAGGCTTGTTCACTAGCATTTGATAGTTGGCTGTTTTGCGGTTGTATTTTTTTCTTTGTAAGGAAACCAAGGTTTTTTTCAAATGCATGTAAAGAATGAAATGTGAACTTTAAAAGAAGAACAGCCCTGGGTTTATAAAAGGCTTTTATCTCATATAGTGATTTGCATAAATAAGTTTCCAAGTGTTTCAGTGAGGAAGTATGCAGCTCAATCTTTTGAGATGCTGAAGCTCAGGCTTCTAGCTGGATTTTGGTGAGCCCCAGTGTCCAAGAATCCATTTTTGTGCATTTCTCCCTGACCACGCTTCTTTTAGCTGGAAAATGGGTTAAATTTCTCTACATGTACATATTTAGAAATGAGTTTATATCCATATATAACTTTTAAAGGAAAATACTGTAAAAAGTGGGGAAAAAAACTACAGCATGACAAAACCCCCTCAATTCTGTTGCTGGAGGCTTTCACTGATTTCCAAAATTCATATGCTTTCTTCCATTACTTCTTTTTTTTTTTTTCTTGATTCTTTGTTCCTATTAACTCATTCAGTTTCCCCTAGAAGTAATTAAGTTCAAAATCTGGGTTGCATTTGCCTACCTGTGTCTAATTGGTTTTGTTTGTGTTGATCTCTTTTCCACTTTTTACTTTTCTTTTAATTTGTTTAAAACTTGAAGCAAAGGCTGTCTTGTCTTACAACATGTATTTGTATATGTCTTCCAGTATTTTCATATTATGCCCCTTGAGGCTAGGTCTTGATTTAAATTGTCTTTGGTGATAATGCTTCGTGCTGTGGCATGCTGCCCTGTCAGTTGTGCCAGCAACTGTTCATTTGTAGGTTCACGCAGAGAGCTGGATCAGGGAATTTATCTGTGGGTTTGTTGTTGTTTTGTTTTTGGTTTTGTTCTTGTTTTTCCAAGCCAAAACCAAACTGAAATCACAAAACTCCCCAAACCAAAACACAAACCCCTTCTAACCATGGATCCCATCCATCCTCTTCACAAATGTTTGTGTTGGAGCAGCAACTGACTGATTAGTGTTGGAGGGGAGAGAGTATAATGCCATGAAAGACAATGTGTGCTTAAACCCCTAGTCTGTTGGGACTCTTGAGGTTGTTAATTAAAATAACAGTGGGAACATTAATTCTGAGAAGTCATGTTTAACTTTAGCAATTTCGCTTCTGATTAGCCATCTGCTTTGAGATTTTAGGAAGAGGTTTGGGGTATCCTTTGAGCAGAATATCTCTTCCCTGGTAAGATGCTTTGTTTCTGCTGTTGGGGAGTGGCGGGGGTTGGGAGAAAAGGCAGCCTAAGGCCTTGCTGATGTTTGAACTAGAGTCCATTTTGTAGAACAAATCTGAAGTAGAATGCTAGGACTGGAAATGGGGGAAAAGATGTATTTACAGTCAGTATTGTTTGTGAGACAGACCAGATGATATCCTAGTCCATGTGACTGACCCTCTTTCAGTTGCCCATGTAAGTACTTCATGGAGGTTATTGCTTGGCCTTCTTACACTTGTTTGCTTTGAAATATTTGAAAACATCTTTGTCCTGGCCTAATAATACAACTAAGACTTTTGTCAAATAGCATGAGTTGCGTAAAAAGCTTGGTCTAGAACAAGGAGGGGGCGAGGATCATCAGGAGAAAATAAAGGTAGCATACAGCATTGAAACATCTTGACAGTTTTTATTTTCAATTTCAGGGTGTTTACTTGACTCTCAGATAAGACTTCTATTTTTACCTGTGAGTGCTGGCTCTGCACAGATTTGTGAGCTCTTCTGACTGAACCCTGCTGAGTTCCTGCCTGTATAGCAACCAGGTGCTAGATTTCTGGCATCCAGCTTCTTTTGGTCTTTCTGTTCCTGTTCAGCCCACAAACAGGGGAAAAAAATGCCCCACCCTGCTGACTCATTGTGCCCAGAGCACTCCCTATATTCCTGAAATAGGATTAGTATCTGAGGCAGTTTGAACAACTCAACAGAGATGGATCTGATTCTCTTCTGCTGAACTTCCTTCTGAAAGAGCTGCTTGTTTCTCTTAGGCCCATTAATCTTGTCTATGTGTTCTACCAGGCCTCAGCTCCAAGGTGGTTTCCTTATCTCATATTCATTTAAAGGGCTTTTGCAACAAATAGAAACAAACTAGTATGTAGAATAATCCTTTTAACAGGTTTATTCTGATACTCTGTTGGGTATTTAAGTGGATTTAACTGCATCGTTTAATATGTCCTTGAAGATGGTTCCAAATGAAACCTGCTGCCATCAAATTCTCTGTATGCGTACCAAGTGTGCCTGGGAGATGTCAGGCAGTGCCGTAAGCAGTAGGGAGGGGTTGCTATTTATAGGAGAAATCTTAAGAGTAACGAACCACTTACACAGTTTACCATCATGCTGTCTACAATTTGGTCTCTCAGATAATACTCAAAGTCTAGGTGCTCTGCAAGGACTCGGAAGAAGTTATTTCCCTGTTGCAAGGGCAAACTCAGATTGTTTTGCCTGCTCTTCTCCACCTTACACAGTATGCTCTTGTCTAGGGGCTCACCCCAGGGGCAGATGCGCCACTGTGTATCCCTTTAGCTGCTTGTGCTCTGGGATCAAAGGACTGTGTGAAGGCAGATGTCAATTATTAATTCCTGATTTTAAAAATACGCTAAGTGACACAGTTTTTCTCTTTGATGGAAGTAAACAGCAGTCTACTTCTTCCTGTCAGCATACTCTGCAGCCCTGTTGTAATGTCTCAGGTTTGGAGTTCTTGCAAACAAGTGCATCCTGCAAAGGGCTGTATTTGGCAGTGAAATAGTCAGCAAAATGCCTGGGAAAAGAGCGTTACAACCTTGAGCACAGCCCTTTGGAATGTAGCAGGTTCCTGATAAGGCAAAAATTGGGTGGGTAAGTGTTTTTCAGAGAAGCAGGCCTGTAGAAAGGAACAGTGTTTAAGATGTTGGGAGTCCTGTCTTTAAAACATCTTGGGTTTTAAGTATATTGAAATAAAGTTTTCATTATATTAAAGTCTGTGTGAAACTGGTGAGTAGGGTCAGTTGTTTACTTTTAAAAGGATAACTTGTCATTCTAACACTACAAACTACTGTTTTGGAGGTTGGCTTAAAAAAAATGTATCCTGTTGTCTAGGGAGTGAGGAGGCGAAAACTCAGTCTACAATTTTCTGCACAAAAGAGGAAGGATACCCACTATTAAAACTGGATTTTTCTTTCCAAATCTTCTCTTGCACAATTGTAATGATACAAGCTTGTCTGCTCTTGGGATCTGCAGGTGCTTCAGAAACATGGATAAGTTCTACTATCAACAGACTGTTCATCCAGGGAAACTGAGGCTCTGATAATTCCAAATAGTGTCCAAGATCATCTACACATGATAGGTCTGGGATCTCCACCCTGGACTTTTGTTCTTAGTTCTAAAACGTAACCTCTAAGACAGTTTCTACTACATACAGCTCGTCTGTGAAGTGAGGTGGTAACAATGCTAAATAAGCTTTATCCTGGCTCATGTCTGTCTGTGGTGGTTAGATGTGTATGATTTAACCTTTGTTGTTTTCACCAGTTCTGCCCAAGCCTTTCAGTGGACAGGGCCCAAAGGGAAAAGCTAGTTAATTGAACATAACCACCTTCTCTTTCCATTGTTACTGACTTTTTGTTGGTTTATTCCACAGTTACTTGAATGATAAAGAACCATACTAGTGACCACAGCTTCTTTTATGTAACCAACTGAACAGCTATTTTTTAATTACTAATGCATGTAAACGGACTGAAGCTATAACGTAGTTTGTGTCTCATTACCAGACTGTTAGGAAGCTCTTCTGTCTTCATCTTTCTCTCCGAATGTTTCTACAGCACCTAGCACAGTAGAATCCAGGTTTTTTACTTTTGTTCGCTTACCGCAGTACAAGCAACACTTCTTTTGCCCATAACTGTTAATCAAAAGGTATTTTGCAATACATAGATTATGTGGTAGTAGAATATTTCAGGGAGGTCCAGCCTATTCTCCCCTGAGTTTGCTTAAGAAATCAACCAAGCCTCTAGCTGGCAACAATAAAGGAGACAGGAATTAGAAAAAAAATCAGTTTTCCTGTGCTACAGGGTTGACTTCTAGACTAACCGGCTTTTCTTATTTACATTTTTCCAAAGGCAGATCTGTATGTTGGATTTTTCTGGGGGGAGTGGGTTGATATTTGATTTGTTGGGGTTTTTTTTGGTGTGGTGTTTTTTTTTTAGCTGCTTGGAAAGGTGCATTTACAGAAAAGGTCATTTTTGTATCAGATTGACTTACTAACCAGTAAGGTCCTGCCAAGCAATACTCCCCCTAAATTTTAAAGCTTTTCCAGGTAGGTCTCATTAACATTCTCTGGCAAGATCAGTGAGAGAAGCTGGTGCACTTACTCAGCAAAGGAATGCGGCTGTATTGTGACTGTGGTGTACTAGTGAAGCCTAGAAGCTTTCAGTAGCTTCCTTGCAGCAGACTTGCCCAGATTTTCACTCTCTGGTGGTCTAATTATACTCTTGGTACCTGTTTGTTTGTTGTTGTTGTTGGATTTTTTTCCTTTTTCTATTGTTACAATTTCTGATGCTTCTTTACTGGGCACTCTTATCCTTCTACCTCTTAAGGAGAGCTTTAAAATCTTAAGTTGCTAATGCTATTAATCAGCAGCTCCAAAGCAGTCTTTGTGATGGGTCTGTTGACACTAGTATCCAGAAGTAAGGTGGTACTGTTTAAAGGAAAAAGAAGTACCCTGTTGTCAAGGAACGTATCATCTGAGTAGAACTGTCCCTACACAGCTCCCTTGACTTATCTTGTGAGTAACCCTGCAGTGTTAAGCCCTCCTGTGTATGCAATACCTGTTACTAATCAGAGGCTTTTAATCATTAGAGCACACTCTGATGCACAGGCATCAGTGTGAAAGAATTCTACAGCAGCACCCTCAACTGTCTTCAAAACCCAGATGTATTTTATTTCTGACTTTTTGTTTTCCTGTCTCAACATTTTGCTTTTTAGTCTTTCCTTTCCCTCCATCCTCTAGCCATCATTCGCTGCTGGTGCAATGGCTTGCCGCCTTTGGGGCCGCCCTGCAATGGGACTGGAAGGGAGGAGGGTGGGAAGGTTGCGACTAGCAGCAGCCGTGGGGAAGCTGTACAGCATGTGAGTAGGAGCCTGTGAACTGTTGGAGGGGGCTAATGGGCTTGCCAGGGATGCTTCTAGCTCCCCTTCTGCTAAAATGGTGGTTTGTCCTTCATCGGTAGCATGTGTGTTTGAGAGTCTCAGGTGACTGATGGGAGCTGGGCTGTAGTAAAGAATAATGTGTGAAGGGAGAGCAAATAGCTTGAGGTACATGCAAAGGTGTTAAAATAGTAAAACTGCCCTTTATGTACTCAAAGTTGGTTGTTCTGTTACCCTTGACCTTTGATACCCCATGTGTTTATTGTCCCCAGGAGTCACTGTACTTCTCCTATAAGTTGCAGAAGAGCTGCAACTCTAATGAGTAGCACTATAGTTGTAGCAACTATACTGCATTTGAGATACGCAGTAAGTACAACCTTCATTGAGGAGGTTTGTAAGACTGCTGCCAGGGCCTGTATAAGCAAAGGCTTAAGGAGGGGCAGTAGTTCTGTGGATTTCAGGCTTCTAAATTGTTGCCAGGACTTTTTTTTTTTCTTCCTTTTTTTTTTGGCTTCATTTGCCTGAAAATTGTGCACCCGGTATTGAGGTGGTGGGGAGACAATGTCTGCAAATCAACAGCATAACAAGAAGGAATATCTGGGTTATATTGCTCTAATTTCATCTCTAAAAGCTGCTGTGGCACCATTTCTAGCTACAAGATACAGGCAGGGGTTTTCCAGAACAAATTGCTCGTGATCCAAAATGGGCCAGCCAGAGGGAGGGTAAGTAGCTGTCACAAACCAGGATGAATAGGCTGCCTGTCTGATCCATTCTGAAATCTCTGACCTGTCAAAGCTATCAGAATCTGGGTATATGCTGGAAGAGAAGCCATATTTACATAACATCTTGGAGGGTGTTCCGGAGAGGTGAGGTTGGTGGGGGAAGAGGTGACATTTAATCCCTTGCTTGCTGAACTGTAAAGGTTTGCTTTGTGTTGGTCTGCTCCCCTGCGCTTCCCTCCTGCTTTAATGGCTGTGATGAATGACAAATGGAGGCAGAGCAGTGAAAACAGGAAACATAATCCCTCAAAAATAATGGGTGGGAAAGGGAGGGAAGAAACTGTAAATAAAGGAACCCCTGCTTTCATGGGGCTGCCCCACAGAGCAGCTAGTGGTTTGTCAAGAGAGAGATGATGTTCTCTGAGGTTACCAGGGGGTTGTCTTTAACTCCTGGTAGGGAAAGGAAGGCCTAGAAATAGGAAAGCTGTGGTCTGCCCTATGTTGCTTTTTGTTGTTTGGTTTGGTTTTGTTACTTTTCTTTTTCTAAAGGAGATTTAGAACCACTTGTCTTGCCTTGACTACAGTGTGAGTTCTGGATGGGATGTCCTTTATATTAACATATGATTATATTATTTATAGGCTGCAGAGGCCCTCAGTTTTCTCTGGCTGTGTGACGTGAGCATTGCTTCTGTATTGTCATTCAGTCAGAAAGCAGAAGGTGTTCAGGAGAGATGGCTGTGTTGGCTGTACCAGTGTAGGGAGAGAGCCATTCAGAGCGCTTAGGGGCTGCTCAGCAGGAGCCGTTTTGCCTCACACCACTTTTCTAACTTTACTACCTCTGGACTCTGCTCACTGATTGCTATTACGTAAAAGGGGATGGGAGATTCACGGTTCTGTTGCACACCAGCAGAGTTACCGTTTGCAGGGGAGTGGGCGGAAAGAGTTATGATGGACACAACAAAAGCTTCTCTGCCTGTGGAAGATTTTAGGAGGCATCGTGTTGCTTGTTGGCAAGGTTGAAGTCTCAAGGTTATCACAAACCTTGATAAAGGAAGCCAGATAGAGACATCCTACCAGTTCGGGTGGTTTAATCTTCTCTTTTTTCATGCCATAGCTTTCAGTGGATGTTGGATGGAGTGTCTTCAGTGGGAAGTTCTTAAGGTTGAGTGAAAATGAAAAGCCAGAAAGGGGAATCTCTAGACTCCTCTTATGCCATCTGTGAATAGCAAGTGCTTAGATGAGTAGCTGTTGGTGCAGTGAAGCCTACTTACCTTGAACTCGTAAACAAGGCTCTTCTAAAGTGTGCTCCAATCCAGCCTTCCTCAACTTCTGTCTACTGGTCATCTTTCTGGGGACAGGAAGAGGCAATTTATCTTCTGACTGCACAGAGTGCTGTTGCACTGTAATACAAGAAAGCCTGGATTGAATGGGATCCCTTTGCTGTGGCATGGTACAGTGGAAGAAAACAGGACTGTCGAGGGGGAACGTGCTTTGCCTCTTTACACTTCTGTCATCTTCTCATGGAAGATGAAGCTGATGGTTTCCTTTGTAAATTGGTTTGAACTTTACTTAACACAAAAGGGAGACCAAATCTCTTCCAGAACTGCCTGTGGGTGTGTTTGAACTCTGCCCCATGGGAGCCCTCTTCCTTAGGAACAGCCAAGAGCACACTGCAGAGCTCTGGCTGGGTTTGCTTGTTCCAGTTAACTGTGGTTTGGATGCCTTTCCTGAAGCATGCTGGGCATGGCCTTTTTTTTTTTTTTTTAAAATTTTTATTCTGTATGGATGAGGGAGTTCCAGCAGCTGCATAATATCTGCTCTGTCATGGCTAGAGGGAGAAAATGTTACATGGATCGGTACTCTGAGCCTTTTGTTCCAAAGTGGAGCCTGCGTTAGTGGCAGAAGTGAACTGCTAGGTGAAGTTTGGTGGTCCACAGTTTTGTGGAATGTGGCCGTGACTTGGATGCTGCAGAATCTGGGCTCAATTAAGTGATACAGGAAGGGTAGGTGAAAAATTGGATGACTGGCCTGTTTATTTCCTTTTTTTTCTTATGACTTCTGCTGGTAGAGTATGGAGGTGTAGCTGTGTTTATTTGGCTGTAATTCAATCAATATTACAGAAATTCACCTGTGTATATTTTTATGGAGTTTCAACCTGTTTCAGCCACTACTTTGTAAACATGTTTGTAAATGTTGTAAGACTTTGAGAAATACCATTTGGGGGGCTTTTGCACTCTGGCCTCTATGCAGCTCCTCTTCTGTTCTTGGCTTCCTCGGAGTGCTGATGCTTATGGTATTTGCCCATGTAACCTTTGTTAATCCAAGAGTTTAGTGCTTAAACTTCTGTTGCCTGGTCTGCCCCTTGCATTTGCGAAGGTACACACAGAAAACAGCTGGTAGACCAGCTGACAGCATCAAAAAACAGAAGGTGCTGTCAAAGCCGAGCAATTTTTCACTACCTGAGTTGTGCTATAGAGTGTAACTCTGTACTTAGCTTGAAAATTGCAGGATGGGCCAGTGCCTGAGGGGAGTGTGGTATGTCTACATTTGAGTTTTGCTCATTACTTGAGTTCCAGAGAGACAGTGATTGTTTAGCTAAAGGAACATAGAGAAGCAGAGGAAGGTGCAAAAAAAGTTCGAAAAGGGAACACACATTTAGTGCGTTACCACTAAGTGTGCTAAATGTTACCTAAGCACATTATATTGATTCTGCTATTGTCCCTGTCATGGTTACTATGCTAGCTTTGCTTACCATTTTCTCTTACATTTTAAGGACTGACCTTGGAAGACTCATCTCTGCAGGGAACCGTAGCTTTTCCTGCTGCTTAGATTCACTTGCTGCCACCACCATCCTAACTTGCTGTGTTCAGTTCCAGCTGGGGGGCTGCTGAGAGCTTTCACCTTTCAGCTGCTGCTCCCCTTCTGTGGCTTTTTAACTTGCCACTTGTTCTGATCCACCTGTTGCCTGTGGTATGGGAGCCTGTTGCACACCCTGTGGTGGTATCTGCTTGCTGCCTGGCTGTGGAGCAGGACTGAGATCCTCCGGCAGTGTGCCAGTGCTTGCATGGTGCTCGATGGCACTTTTGGTTTGTTCCGGTCATTAGTCACCTGCATTTTACCAAAGGCTGCCTGATGGAAGCTCTGGGTTGCTGTGGCTGACTAAGATTCTTTCTCAGACAGGCTTTTCTCCTCTCCTTATCCCAGAAGGGCTGCAGGCAAGTTTGTTCTGTGCTTCACTTTTTTCTTTTTATAAATTCTCCAGCCTTAGGTGGACTTGGAATTTCCCCAACATTAAAAATTAGCCCTCAGAATAAATAACTGCAAGCTAAAAGGAAGGAGAGGACGTCAGTACATGGGCATCTGTGTACTTGTTCCGTTGCCTCCTCCGTTTTCTTGAGTCCTTTTTTCCATGCTTGCTGATGCTCTCCCCTGGGTGTGTTAGGGGGAGGACACCCTCCTCCCAGCCCCCACACCTCTCCTCTGCAGCTGCTGAATGAGGGAGGCACAAAAGATGTCTGTCTGCTTGCTTCGTGGGCACAGCTGATGGCTCAGCAGTGCTTCAGAAGCTTATGCTCTGCTACAGGTGCTGGGAAGGGGAGGGAGTGGGCGTCGGGGGGATGAAAACTGCTGTTTTCTCGGGCACTGGGGGGAGTTGCTGAATTTTTGTCTGCTACTGTGAGGAGCAACAGGAGGGGTTCCTCCTGCCACTTACACATTGTGAACCCTGTGGATCTTCAGCTCTTTTGTGCCCAATGCTGCAAGATGGGATTTCCTCTGCCAGCTATGCAGATCTGTTTGTGAAAGAAGTGTAGACTGATTTTAGAGTACAAGTACCTTTGTCAAGGCTGTTGTGCATGTCTGGAACAAGGGTTACTCATTTAAGGGCAGGATTTGGGGGCCCTGTTACTTTTTAAAAGTTCTGTGCATTATCTCAGTGTTACTCTCACTTGAAAGCACTCATCACTTTCAAAGGGATTAGTGAAGGTGGTTCTGAGCCTTTCATAAGAAACCTACCCTAGAAATAAATGTATCTTTAATTGCACATTCTAAACAGCAACACTGCGAATTCTTCTGCACGAGAAAATCTGTTTCTTCCTAGACAGAAAATGTATAGAGGCTGGTTAACAGCCACTTGGATTGGTTTGGAATCTCTTGTAAATTGAAGGGCACAGGCAGACTTTGTTCTTCCATATTTGTTTAGATAGAGAAGGCTGGAGGGTGGAGAAGAAGTAGAGAGGAGTACGGAAGACAGAATACTATTTTTGATTGTGATAGGGATGCAGAGAAGTATTTTGTGTAAAGGCTGGGGTAAAGGAGCAATTGTCTTTGATAATAGAAAGACTTTCTGTCTATAGTCCTTGTGTTTAGGTACTGCAGAGTGTGCTATCTCCAGTTACAAAGGAGTGAGCTGAGGATAGCATAAAGTGTGACAGAGAATTTTCTACTAGAGTTTTAAGAAGAAAACTGTCACCTTATTACATGAGTATGGTTTGAATTTATAAAGCTCGAGAAAATTACTGCTTGGAGAGGCATTCATTGAAAGCTCTGAAGATGAAACAAAACTGGAATTTTCTTTTATTGCGTTTGGTTTTGCTGATAAGCTTCATGCATTATCTGCCAAGAAATTGCAGGAGCAGAAGGACGGCTGGCTGTCCTCAGGTGCACAGTCAATTCTGTAACTTTTGAACGTGTGAAGTCAGTGCCACTCAAGACGACACTTAGTATGTGTTACCACAGTTTCTGGTTTTAATTTACTTTTGTTTCTATCTCCCTGGCAAAACATGAGTTGGTTCTTGCATTGACATGTTTCTTTCCTTCAGTTTAGTGGTTACCACACCCAGAGTTCAAGCCCTAGCACACTTTACATTCCTAATTCTTTCAGTGCTGAAGTACTAGCCCAAAAGTGCCAATAAATTTGTTTTGGGGAGCACGTTTTTTCTGCATGAGTTTGAAGTATCTGGGAGGGTACTATAACCTCGAAAATCTAAATGCATCATGTACACCTATGAAATCCTGATAAAGAAGGTTCTCCAGAGTTCTGCTTGGTGTATTTGTGGCATTGTCTGGGTGAAACTCAGTGATTTACAAGAGCCTTCTAGTACCAGCTCTTAAATCCCATTCATGTTTCATGTGTTTTGTGCATGTGAACATAAGAGAAATAAGCTCAGTTTTGCTCAAAAGAAGTTGGTCTTCACCAACTGACACCATTTGCTTAAGTCTGATTCCAGAATGTTCTAAAGCTGTATTGTTACAGCTGAATCAGTATGTTCCTTTCTGATGATGGCTAGTTAGGGATACCCCTTTAATGGGAGACAGTGTCCTCTTGGCTGCAAAGCTGGATTTTAAAATGAAAATTAATAATTAGCTTGATAGAAAATCTGTGTCCTTTGGCTTACTTTTCTGTAGCATATTTTTGCCAGTCCAATCTTACAGCTTAATCCAGGCCAGGCTTCATACTGAGGCTGAAAACTGGTGTGAGACAAGATTTGTTAAATGAATTGAATTGGGAAGGCCTCAGTAACATGATTTGTCTCTCTAGTGATGTTCCCACCATGCTAGCCAGCTGGACTGGCAAGCTGTGATCTCTTCTGCTAGGAGCTGCTCCTTGCTGCCTTTTGGTGTCCACTCCTCTCTGGGAATGCAGTTCTGCTGTGGTCAGAAACAGCTACATAAATGTGCTTTAGAAATACCTACATAACTTCTTAATTCTACATGGCAGAGAAGCAGCATATAAAGCATGTAGTGTTGCCATTTTTTTTCCTGTAGCAATTTGTAATCTGTGAATATGCATGGACCTGTCATCAGGCAGGTTCTTCATTTGAACTGGCATCCATCCTTTTTGGTCTGTGTTGCCTCTGGGGTAATAATTTTCAGAACCGTCTCTTTGCTGCCCTTGAACTCCATCAATGTCTACTTAAACAGACTCCCAGCTTGTCCATTGTCCCTTCAGCTTGATGCCCTTCCTGTCACTGTAAGGCGATGTAGAGGGAAGGAGGCTTTTATCACTGCAGTAATCCTCAGGCAGCTGGTTCTTCTGCTGGTGAAAAACTGCTTCATACTCTCCAGGAGGCTAATGTCTTAAGAATTTGTTGAATAACTGTGTTATGACTGCAGCCATAAGAAGCTATAATTGCAGACAAATGCATGTACAGATTGGTAGCTGACACCATATTTGTGCATGCATAATGTCCTTATCTGTGTTTTTTCGGGTAGCTGTTGCAGTCTGGTCTTGCTTGCTCTACTGTAGCGATGTGGAGAGGCTCTTTCTCTAGGAAATCTGCTTTAGTTCTAAAAGCAAGACTCCTTTACATATGCTATAAAAGGTGTAGTTCTGATGTTATGGTTTGCTGTGCACACATTATCAAATGTTTTAAATGCCTTGCAGAGTACGTGGTTTTTGTCGGTTGGGTTTTTTTTTGGTATTGCAATGTGCAGAATATTTTGTAACTTGGCAGTAAGGCCTTTTTTTCTCAGTTTTGTGCGGTGCATAAAGCATAGGTTCCTTCAAAACTCTTGTTTCAGGAAAAGAGACACAGTCTGATTCATGGACACGCAGATGTTTTAGCATCCGGTGGTGTTAATATGCATATAAAGTAAATTTGTTTGTTTAGTCAGCATAAGAGCTCTGACCCTCTCAGTCTTTGGGACTGCATAACACTTTCCTGCTTGCTAAGTGTGCAAGATGTGTGGAGTGACTCGGTCACCTGGAGCACCACCCCTTCCTCTGCCACAACTACCTATGAAAATGTTGTCATGAAGGCGAAGGTTGTCCTTACTCAGGGCAGAGTCTGTGCAAAGGCTAATGTATACCTTCTATTCCAGAGGCAGTGTAAGGAGGCAAGGGCTTCTGCAGAGCTCCATGCAGGCCCTAATTTCCCATAATATTTAATTGAATGATGTAGATTACCCACTGGTATGTGTGTAGTGTGGTCTTCCTTATCTGCATATGCTGCAGAGAGTGTACTGCTTGTATAGCCCCTGAGCATACTGTGGAACTTGTCAAATCTAAACCCGTTTTCAATGACTTGCCTCAGGGTTACTCCTTTTTCCTCGCTGAAGGGTACTTTCCTGCTTATTTTAATTACAAGTGTTTCTTCATTCTATTTTAAATAAAATACTGTATCATTTTCTTTTTTTTTCTCTAAACTGACAGGCAGTCTGCTGGGGGGCATTGATTAAACAAAATATTTGGATTTGCTTATCGAAGTGCTTTATTTTACAGAAATACAATGAAGAATCAAAATAGGTCAAATGATCTGCAGCTCCTAGCTGTGCCTGCTTGTACATAATGAGAGCATCTTGCTTTGTGTGTTTACCTTTCTGGAGGAGTGGTTTTGTTGTGTTTTAAATTGGATTCTTTTGCATTTGACTTTTTAGTGTTTCTTTTAGTGTTTTTAGTGTTTCTTCTAGCCATACGTTCTGTCATATTGTCCTACTGGTTTCAGTAAAAATCTTTCTCAAATGAAAGAAGTTTGGTGTTTTGTTTGGTGGTTGTTTTTTGTTTGTTTTTTTTTTGGTAACAACCTCTCGCATTTTGTCCTGGCCTACAAATATCTCAAACTTTTCATTGAGGAAAAAAAACCCAACAATTTCTGAGAGACAGACCAGACCTGTAAATTTTGAAGCCCACAGTAAATATTTCAGTGCATTGTGTAGGCATCACCTCAGGAGTTCAGAAATGTCTCTGAAATTCAGGCTGTCTGCTGAAGATCAGTGTTGACGAGCATCCACATAGGATTTGATTTAGCAGAAGAAACTAGCTTGGAAGTCGTAGAAAATCCACATAAAGTGCTAGGCAGCATTTTGATGAACAGAGCACATTATTCCAGTGCAGAAACATTGTCTCGGCTGTTTGACTAAGAATTTCCAAATGTTTGATAGTATAGATTTGTCCTCTTGCATCTAATTTCTGAGACTTTGTTTCATCTTAAGTCTAAAGATGGAGCTCCAGTTTTATAATGGCAATTGCCATGCTGATAGCTGTCTTCAGGAACGTGGCAACGACTTAAAAACATTGAAGAATGCAGCACATGAGCAGAAATGAGAAGCACAGTTGCTGAAATGGGTTTAGGAATTCAGTTAATTTGCTTGTGTGTTTCTCAAAATGCTGGTTTTTTTTATTCCAGGGCACAAGCATTTCTCTAGAATTCTATCTGCAGGATGACATGGATACAAGGTGTAAAACAAAAGCAAATTTTAAAAGTGCATCTCTTCCATTATAGCTTGAGGTGGTAAGAAATCAAGACTTCACGCTGCCGTGCTGCCTAGAGTACTGTTTCTCTGCCTATGGGCAGCAACATATGCAGTGAAGGTGCTCCAAATGACTTCTCACACACCCTTCTTGAATCATACCATTGTGTTTTGGGACAAAATAAGAGGCAGGACTTTGGAATTTCCTGGCATTTGTTGAAGTACTAGAACTACAGTATATTTCTCAATCCTCCCCCTCTTCTTTTTTGCTTAGTCCCCTTTCTGACACTTAAGTGTTACTACCCATGCCTCTCTGCAGTGGATGAGGTGGCAAAGCTTCATCATCTGTTAGACTGTGGTCTTCAAATCCCCCTGTGTTAAAGGGAATTAACGTGGCTAAAGGATGGCTTAAAAAGCTTTGCCAGTACACGTTGCTCTCCAAAGAATGGTTATGTACATCAGCTATTTGCCCTCAGTTTTGCTAGGGAGGAGAACCTATTTTCTTTCCTGCAGAATTACAAGATTTCAGATTATCTTTGCTTGTGTTCTGCTGCTAGAGACTAGGTGGAAAACAATAAATGTCCTATACTTGTCTGTGGTCAGCACTGACTGAAAGGGAGGGCTTATCTCTCCTCCTCATGTGTCCTACAGGAAGCCAGTCTGAAGCAGTGAATCCCAGTTCTTAACAACAGGAAAACCCAAAATTTGACTTAAAGGGGGTGATTGATTGGAGAAAACATAAAAAGACACGAAATAAACGGGAGTGGTGTGAAGTGGCTGAAGCTGTATTTGTGGTCTGCTGAGGTATGGCAGTAACCCATCTGCCTTCCAATGCAAATACAGAGCTTCTAGAGCAGTGGAAACTACTCAGGCTGAACCACCAGTCTGGTCATACATGCTGGAGGTCAAACGGCATCATCCTACAGATTTATTTTTATTTATTGAAATGTCAGTCTGCAGAGCATACATAGCAGGTTTCAACTCAATGTAGACAGTGAGACTCCAGCTATTCTTTATACAGTCTGTGTGTGTGAGCGGAGGGATGGTCATGGGATATATGTACACAGGAGCTGGCTTAATCTTTGTCTTTAAGCTTCCTCTTGTTGCAATACCTTGACAGTGGATGTGATGTTGTATTCCAGAGCAGGGTTTTAAGAGTAGTGGAGGATGTATGAGAGAGAGATACCCTTATGCAATAACCTTTCTACCTGTAAGCTCTCAAAATAATAATGCACAAGCGTTCAAGAAGATGCAGAGTCAACTACTGTATAAGCTGGTCCAAAGACCAGCTGCTGGGACCAGTACCCATGAAATCACAGGTGAAGGGAGCGTGTAGGGGTAAAAACTATAAACACTATGAATTTATGACTGGTGCAGTTTTTTGTTCGTGCCCTTGCAGAAAGCTTTGATTAAGGACTGGTAGAAGGAAAGGCAAAAGAGGAGTGAAGCGTGGCATCCAAAAGAGCTTCACTGCAAAACACCACATTGTGGCTTGATAATCATAGAATCATAGCATGGTTCAGGTTGGAAGGGACCTTAAGGATCATCTGGTTCCAACCCCCGTGCCCTGGGCAGGAACACCTTCTGCTAGATCATTATGGGGATCTAGGTAAGATTGTGGGGGTCTTGGATTTATGTAATTCTGACATTTTGCTGTTGTGTGTGTGGCGGTGTCTTTTTCTTGTTTCTATAGTAACTTGATGGTGTCTAATTTTCCTTGTCTCAGAAGCTGATGCTTTGGAATTTCCCCTCTTTGCAATTGAATAATTAGATCCTCAGCCATATAGACTATCCTGATTCACTTACCAACCCTCCCTGTTATTAAAATTGATTTGTTGTGTATGTACTTTCTGGCAAGTGGCTAGCCTAAGAAAAGGTGGGTTGATGTTACCTGTAATAACTGACTTTTGCCCCTTTTTAACTTTACTGACTTTTAACTGAGTATAAGTAGATATTATGTCAGTATACAAATGAAGTCAAGGTATTGTTGGATACTAATCTAGTTCTTCCTAGTGGCTAACTGCTTACTTGCAGAACAAAATGCCCTGATCTCCTTAGTTGTCTTTCTGTCATGCGTTCCAATAGTAATGAGTAAAATAACAAATGTAGCACATGTACATTTTAGAAAGATTAAAAGTAATGGAAAAATTTGGGTGTTGGACAGACAGCCACACTTCTAAAATGCTGAGGCTCATCCTTATGTGAATTGCTGTCCCAGATGGTTAAACACAAATGGATTAGATATACTGCAGGATTTTGTGCCTTGTATTGTCTTAGTAACCATGGTGCCACGCTGTCAAACCTTGCAAAAGAGTTTCCTAGACACTTTTCCAGTGATTGCTGTGAATCAGACTTTTTTTTTTTTCAGTCAGTCTTAGTACATATGCAAGATACAGAGAAGTACAAGTTCATTGTGCCGTTTCTCATGAATAATGAGCTGCCCAACAGGCACTGGAAGTAGTGGTAAGTTTTGGCAGTTTCCAGAGCAGTCTGATAGCATTCAGAGGGCTGCAATGTTATAAGCAATCAAATTTATGTTACTGGAATACTCCTAGTTTCCAGCAGTCCTGGAGGCATGGAAAGTGCTTTCTGCCTTCTGCTTTCCTGCATGCCAGAACTTCCTTTCTTCAGCTGTCATTCTTAAAGAAGCCACCTTCTATTCGCCATCCTATCTATTTGGATTGAATTCTTTGTCACCAGCTCTTCTGTTGTCTTTTTCTCCTCAGTTTAAGTTTTTGTTCCTACCCTTGCAGACAGAAGCCTATCTAAATTAAGCTTTAGTCCTCCCAGTTTGCAACTCTATCTCACTCAGTAAAAAGCCATTTCTTTGGAAGTTAGTTTTATCCTTTGTGGTGGAATTCTGATATAATTCTTACGTTACCAGGATCATCCATTAACTACTGCCAGGAGAGACATTAACTCACATGCATGTATAATCTGTTACACAGCTGACATTAAATGTGTTCTCCATGTAAGGAGGAAAAAGGTTTCAATTCCTATAATGCAGTAAAAATCTCTGTAGCTAGGAATTCCTGACCCTTTGGACGGAATACTGAAGGAGCATTCAGAAATTATTGGGATTATTTGCTTATGCAAAAAAAAGTTGTTTGATGGGTTTCAGCTTAAGGCAGCTGCTTTTTTATAACTTCTATTTCAAGACTTTTCTTCGATCTTTTCTTCCATTTCTTCTGGGCAGTACTGCAGGATGTCTGTGCTCCATTTCTTGCAAGTAATGACATCCTAAGAAATACCACTTCTTTTTCCATGTGTGAGCTCTTTTCATCACTGATTGAGAGCCTTGCTCTGTAGGATTGCTCTCATGGGCTCTGCTATTTAAAGAATGGAAGAGTTTTTGGCATTGAATGCCATCATGTATAGTATTTCTCATATCCAGCATGAGAACAGAGAGAAAGACTAGCACTGGGAACAGGCTAGATCTGTTGTCTGTTGTAGGTAATTAAATATATAAAATAAGTAGCTGTAGTAGTGGATTGTGCTACTTTTGAGTTACACATGGTGAAAGTAAATGGAAACCTGTTACCATTTAAAGAAGCTAAGCAGGAGTGGCCTGTCAAAGGTGGTTCCCTCCTTCCTTTTTATCAAACTCAATAGCCTTGGGCAGTGGAGAGAGAGAGATTTAAAATACCCAACAACTAAATGGGAAGTTAACTCCTGACATAAAGGCTTCTATTCATGGCTTTGTCCCCCCTTCTCACATCCCTTAAATATATATTTTATACACAGCATTTGGGCCTATTAGTTGAGCTGGTTTTGGTAGGTTCAGAATGGGAACGTAGTGTTTTGAGGCTAGGCTCTAAACCACAAAACCGGCTGAGCTGATTGCATGGTGCCTAAAGCTTCCTGGCATATGACACAGCCTTGGCCTCCCTTTGTTTGCAGGCCTCCAGATGTGGAGGGCTGTGTACAAGACCCACACTGTTGCATTCCTAGGATCTCAGTAATGTATGGACAGCATTCAGTAGGAAAAGTGGATTATTAACAGAATTCAAAGGAAGTGGGAATCTTTACTGGGTGTGTCCTCTTAAAGTTTCTTACCAAGATGCATAGGGCAACCTGCTGTGTTGTAGGCCGGGTTCATGGGATGCCAAGACATGTGGTGGTCTCTGGTAAACATTGGTTCCGCTTGTGCCGTTTGCCTGCCTCGAAGTGAAGAGGTGGGGGCCTAAGCTCCTGTGTTGAAGAGGTGCTCTGGGGTTGAGCACCATTTGGTGCACTGCTAGTAGCTGTAGAGTTAATACTGTCATCCGACAAGACCCCCTGTTGCAGTAACTGCTTTTCCCTGATTCTCGAAGGGGATTCATCTACAGTGAGTGCATGCTGGGTTGTTATACCTCTGTTACCTAGTGTCTGTGTCATCCCCTGACACCTTCTGCTGGGAGAAGTGCCAGCCTCATGTAAAGAGCCCCCTCTGAGAGTGGCTGATAGCCAGTAATCCCTTCAGAAAAGTCTGCGTGCTGCAAGACTGCTGTGCTGCAGATCTTGCTGTTACTAAATATTGCATTTCACCCTTGGCTTTTTGCCAGGTCCCATGGGGAACTTGGTTTCCAAGAAGCAGTTATAGAAAAGGAATTATTGCTGCTCTTTACTGGGGACCTATCAGTCAGTGCCCATCCTTCCCTGTGGGAGGGAGGTAGCCATGGAAGGACACTCACATTAGGCTCATATATGACAACAGCAGGAATACTTCATGGTACTCTTAAAATAGTCCCTTCTCTGAGCACTTCAGGTCCTGAGACTCTCACTGCCTCTGCTCCTGTGACCCTTTGGGCCTCTTTGAGGCAGAACATCTGGTGTGCATGACTTCAAGTTAACTTCAGGTTCAGTTTAAGATTAAATCTCCAGGCTTTGGAAGAGGGACCTGGCAGTTGTAAGGCCCTGCAGTGACTTGTAGAGAATAAGAGGTAGTGACTAAGGTTGAACAACCAAATTATTTGTTTCGCAACCAGCTGATGTGATGTCCAGGCCATCATACTGGCACCTCTTGATAAGGGCCAGTTATGCTTTTTTTCCCCCTTCTTATTCCCCTCCCATTTGTCAACATAAAATGCTAATCATAAGCAGAGGATAAACTGTATCTCATCATGCAATACAGTTGGACAGTGTGGTCCTCATGCTTCTGTTGAAGAGGGGCTTACTGATCAAAGACGAGAGACTCAATCTGCTTGACACAACTGAGGACTGAGTACTTTAATCTTTGAGATGTAGTTGGTGGGCACAAGGGTACGTTGGCTTCACCTAGACCTTGCACACTGAATTCAGCCTTCAGCATGATGAAAGCTTTGTGTTAAGATTCATTAATACACATGGATCATCAGTGCAGGTGCTTATGAAACTACATTTTTTTCTCGGCTGTTACAGTCAGGAGTAATATGAAAAAAGAATGAGTTATGCTTGTTTTCTTTCTCTTCTCCTCTCATTCCCATCTATTAAAAACAAACCCATGAATAAAAACGAGGCTACTCCATCATTTTTCATCTCTACCAGGCTGCTGTTAAAAGACAGCTTGCCCTTTATGAAACCATCAGTTGGTACTGAGCTCCAGCCCATTTTTATTTTAGGATAGAAGAGGCATGTTTCACTTCCTGGAGCTCCTTCTGTGTGGACTGCTTGTGATCTGCAAGCCCTGTGCTGCTGATGTGAAACTAACAACTTAAATGGTTGTGATTACTAAGAGGATGAAAGTGCCCGAGGATATTTGTCATCTCTTTTGTATGAATTGTGTTTCTTCTGTTTTAATGTCACTCTCGGTGGCATCTTTAACACATGCTGGTTTTGTAATCTACACTTTTTTGATTGAAAGCTTCTTGGCCAAGGATCTAGGCTAAAATTTGCTCAAGTAGCTTAGGTCTAAGTCATTTTCATTAATTACTTGGGCTTAGGAGATAGACCAGTGTGGTCCCAAAAAATTCAACCCCATGTCCTGTATCAGTACTAACCTTTTAATTCACCTTCCTGAGATACCTTCCTTCTTTTCTATTTTTAGTGGTTTTGTTTTTAGGAGCAGAAATGAGGATTTGGGACAGAAAAGAAGCCTCTTGAAGGTGGTGATGGTTGTTTTGTGGTAGAGATGTTCCGAACAGAATTTCCATTGCCACATACAGCTTTTGTAATAAAATACATGCTCACAGTCCTGGGTGGGTGCATTTTATGAACTGTATAAAATCTGTATTGTGGCATGCACCACTTTGAGAAAGTAAAACAAATCCTTGGTTAAGGGTTTTGTTGTTTGGTTTTTTTTTTTTTTTTTTTTCTGTCTTCCATTCTGGCCAAATGTGACTCTTGGGGCAGGAACCAGCTTTCCACTTTATGCGAGTGGATGCCCTGCTTGGCATGTGGGATAGCTAGTACTTCTGTCTTTCTGCTGTAGTAATATTGACAGGAATCTTGTCTTGTCTGACTAATTCTTCAGTTATCTCAAACCTATCAAAGGGTTTGAGTCTGTCAGACAGTGTAGTTGTTTAAAAACAATACTGAAAATTAAAATGAAGTATTAATCTGGGAAACGTAGCGGCATGCAGAGGTTTTGTAGAAAACGGTTACTGTGCTGTTGAACAGTATCTGTTCTGTGCAGCTTGCAGTCTAAAATGTCAGAACTTCTATTTCAGGGCTGTGTTAAATTGCTTGAAGCTTTTTTAGGGCTGGACCAAGCATCAACAAAACACGTCTTCCAAGTTTCTGTAAAAGTCCTAGTAAAGCGGTATCTAAATATAGTGCTGATATACAAGTGTTCCTTTATTTTCCCCGTTGTGTTTTACTTGCTTCTGGTTGTATGTTTATTCAATTTAAAGAGGGTTAGATTTTTCTCTGAAGTTTTCACTCAAAATATTTGACTACCTACAAACACGATATGAAAGACAAGAGATTTAAAATAAATAAATACATTTCCTATATAGATATGAGGCAGCTAAGCTTCAGAGCAGCCAGCAGCCCACAGCTGCACCGCATGGAGGAGCGCAGCCATCCTTCTGGGTGTGTGCTGTTACTGGCACAGAGATTTGCTGTACATACAATTTATTCAGTTCAGAGTATGTATCTGTGCCTGGCTAATCTTTTTCCCTCCCAAAATGGTCTGGTCAAGTCAGAAACATGGCCTCAGACATGAATCAAACATGGATCCTCTCCCTCTGATGGGGGGAATGAGGATTTCTTCTATTGTCAAGTGGTTGATCCCCTTCCAGTAAGTAGTTTATCCCATCTAAGACTTCTGTCTGCTTCTGGACATGCTTCTGGAGTATATAAGGAGTTTAGGTTGACACAATTTCTGAATCAGTTGTTTGGGATGGGTGGGGTGAAACCAGCTTTCAGTGCAATATAATTTGATGCGAATTTATATTTCCCCACCTCTGTTAATTTTAATTGAATGAGGCCAAAGAATCCTTCATCTCTTGCCCCACACAGAGGGCTTTTGGAAGCTCTGTGTCTGTGGCTTGAAGATTTTTTATTTTGTCTCAAAAATTTGGGTTTTTTTCTGTTCATAGTTGTAGGTGGCCCTCCCTAGAGCTTCTCTTAGTGGTTCTTGGATTTGTAGATTCTGTTTCCTGTCAAAGTACAGATTTCAGGGTCAGTTCATGCAGACTATCTAGTATCCAGGGTTTCCATGGCTGCTATTCAGGCACCAGTCACAGGCATTCAGGCCTGCTCAGTGCTTTGGCTGAGCACAAGATGCCTTTAAGCCCCTTGTTTGAGTGCTGCAGTGAGCAAGAGGGATGGATGAGTAGCTCAGTGGTCCCTGACACGATGGGAGTGGTTCTGATCACCACCTGCCTGCTGGGAACTGCTGGGAGAGTTGATGTGGCAGTATTGTTGGTGGTTGATAGCTCATGCAAGACAGCCCCAGTTCCACCTACTCCCACTTACTTTCCTTTCTAATGCTTTGTTCTCTAGCAAAATGTTGCTTGTAAAGGGGTAGGGAGGATGTCTCAGGCTATTATCTGCTAAGTAGGTCGTAATTGTGGTAAATAATTTTTTTTTTTTTTTTTCAGGCTTGCAATTAGAAGCAGACCATAAGTGCCAGTGTCAGAGCACTGTGATTGTCACTCTTGCTGGAATTTCAGTGCTTCATCTTGGGGTATCGGTGTCTGGCTCTTTTGGGAGGGAGATGGCACTGGAAATAAGAAAGTAACTCTGAAACCACATGGAGAAAACATTTCTTTTTCTGCTATGTTGTTATTAAAGTTGTGGGGTTTTTTTTCCTTTGAACTAGCTCCTCTGGGGTAAACTTAGTTCTCTAGGTCTGCCTCTGGCTTGTGTTATGCTCCAGACTAGCTGCTCAGACTCTTTCTCTACCTGTTTTTATTAAGGAATGGAATTTGGAAATGAAAGTGTTAATAGCAGCAAACACCATTATTGCCTGTGTCTGGTCTGGATGTGAGTGTCTATGCTGTACTGCTTAATCTTTTAAAATCTTACACTGCTGTACAGACTCCTCAGTAGGAGGTCTAGTGTGGATTCTTCCGGCTCAGCCTGTATTTTGGCACAGCCAAATCCTTTTTCCAGGTAGCTGGAACAACTGATTGATCTTCCACTGGGGTGTGTGTGTGTGTATGTATGTGTAGGTGTGTATGTACACACACTTGAGGTATATATTTTGTGTTTCTTGATACTTTGTGTCCAGAGTGTTTCCCTTCCTTCACCACTAGGAGAAGAGAAGGTCTTGTGCAGGGAAGTGGGGTGTGGGGACACCCCCCCGCCCCCCCTGAAATGTGATTGTGACTTGCAGCACAGCAATAGTGCAAAGGCTGCTTTTACAGGGAAGCCCTTCTTTCGCTTTGACCTCCCCTGCTGATCTGAATTACAGCTTCTGAGTGCCCTTGAAGAAGGGTGTGTGGCAGTCACAGCTGTCTGCAGAGGCAGCTGGGCTCTGATCCTGGCTCTGCACATCCACAGCTCTCCTTGAAGTATTAGGGAGCCACGAGAGCTCAGTTCTTGGCCTTGGGGCGAGGTTACTGTAGGAAATGACTTTGCGACTTGCCTGGCACGAGGACTAATGGTTTGCTTGGAGAGCTACTCTATGAGCAGGAGCTCTTTTTTGTATATACAAGTTTAGGTACAGAAGAAAGCTTTTGGGGGACACTGTCGTCTACCTAGGTTGCTGGGACTGGTGTGTTCCTGTTTTCTTTTGGATTAAATCCGTTAGCATTTTAGTGCTTCCCCTTGGCATGGCTTCAAAATCGCTTGTTGGCTCATTCATGCTGTGGGATGGCAGGGCTTAATGAATTGGTGGTGTAATACCTCTGTGTTACCAAAATAAGCTCCCTCTTATACCATATTTTGGGAAAATCTGAACAGCAGTGAATCAAGTCAATGATGCTGAAGTGTAAAACAGCATTATTGGTGTCTGATGGAGTACACCGTGAGCTCAGACTGAGATCTGTCTCATCTGCTCTTTGGCTTCTCTGAGAACTCTGACCAGCACCACTCTGCCGTTTTTTCTTGAGTCATGTTTTTCTAAATTTATTCTTTACAATCATATTAATTACAGGAGT
Source organism: Eurystomus gularis (assembly GCA_013400335.1). Taxonomy (NCBI): domain Eukaryota; kingdom Metazoa; phylum Chordata; class Aves; order Coraciiformes; family Coraciidae; genus Eurystomus; species Eurystomus gularis. Next base: position 649,216 of record VZZY01015695.1, read on the forward strand.
GCTTCCACTTCTAAAAGCAGATTCTGCAAAAGAAGCACATGGTTAGGGAAGAAAGCTGTTGTGGTATGTCAGGTGAGAACTTACTAGCCCAGAACAAACCTTGACGTGTGACCCCAGCTACCTTCATCTTAGTAGTAGTTTCAAGGGCAAAGAGGTGGGGAGTAGGTGGCGTTAATTAATGCTGGTAGGGAGCTGTGTTTTACCTTTAGCACCTTTAATAATTTAAAAAATGTTTCTATAACTACCTTGCTATGGTTATGAATGACACAGAAATGTTGGTTTTTTTCTTCTCCAGCCAGATAACAGGAAGACACTGAGCTTGGGCAGCAGCTGTGTACAGAAAAGGTTGTTAGTGGTGTAGGCAGAGCCATCTGCCTAGCAAGGCATTCATCTTGGGTTGCTTGTTTTAGGCCAAGATAGTAAATCAATAGCTTATTTTTTACAATGTATCAAGTAAGATGTCAATGGGTAGATTTACAGTGTAAACAGGAAAGTGGTGGTTAGCTTTATTGGCTTCTTAGTGTCCTAGCTGCTCTAGTGAGAAAACAAAACAATATGAAAAAAATGGCCAAAGCAACTCATCCTGAAAGAGGTTGAAGTTCTAGAAACAGAACAGTATTCTTATCAGACACGTTCACTGTTTGTTTTTTTTTTACTAGACTTTAATACCTCATGCTGCCTAGGACTGGTCCTCCCTTCCCTTCTCCCAAAACTGTCACTTCAGTTAAACTGTTGTTTTAACAGGCACTTTCCTCCCTGTATGGCAGGATTTTTGCTCTGCTCTAGTTAAATACAGGAAATGGAATATATACCTTGTGGGGGGGTTTATTAACAGACCGTGCTGTGGCAATTGTTCAATTTTGTTTCTATTTATTTTGTAATCTCTTCTATTTCTCTGGAGATTCCTATTGCCAGATATTGTTTGAAGCGGCTGCAAAACTGAAGACAACTGTGAAGAACAAAATAGTAAATAATACACTGATTGTGGTTGGAATTTTCATCCATTCACCTGATAAATGATAGAGCCACACTAGGTATGAGAGAAGCGGGCCTCCCAATGTAGTTAGTACATGCCGTTTCCTTTTAGGCTTTGTCACTAGGGGTTTTTTTTAGACATGAAATGAAGGCTGTAGTTTGAGCACAGCAGTAGTGCTGACCTGAACAGTCACATTTTGCTCCATGCCACCTCTGCTGTTATGCTGATGCATTGTGTGGAGATCATCAGTGAAATGGGATAGGGAACTGCTCTGGATTATAAAACAACACCCTTGCCAGTTATTTTTAGCTTAGCCAGCTCCTGCTGTGGTTTACTGTGCTCCCTGCAAACGTGTCTGTTACAGGACAGTGGGGAACACACGGACAGGATCTGACAGAGTGGAGACCGCTTGAATCCTAAAACTTTAGCTCTCATAATGCTGCTCCTGATTTGTTGGGAAATAGTCTGACTTCTGGGTTCTTCTCCTTACAGCTGTATGTGGTTCACTGTTGTTTGCTTGTTTGGTTTTGTTTGAACTTTTTTTACTTTATTTTTCATGGAATATTTTCTCTATTTCAGTCAGCTTGCACCTCTGATATAGTCAGTGCTAAAGCTTCTAGTGCCTGTGGTGCAAGGCCACACGTACTTATGAATGTATGTGCCTGTCCATGTATTTTTATACTGAAAAAAGTCTTCAATTCTGAACGAGCAAGCCTAAAATTTGCTTTCTGCCTGTTAGATTTGCAGTGAATGATTACAGCTAAACTTGGTGCACAATCCTGAGTAAGGAATGGAAAAGAAAACTGGGAGGGTGTTCCAGTTTTCTCTGGGATTTACTTTGCCAAGAACATCCCGTGGCCTGACTGCCAACATGAACTGAACATGGAAACGTTTCCAGCCTGCTTGGGAAAATGTAGAACAGGAGAGGAATCTAAAGACCTAGACCCTGGAGGGAAACATGCTGCTTTCTGCTGTCTCCAAGGCAGGAGTGTGAGAGGTATTCATCCATGTTATGGGGTGTTACATTGTGCCATGTGACTTAGTGCTAAACATTTAGGAGAAACAGTAAAAAAGAAAAAAAGGCAACAGGAGTTTCACTGTTTAGCGACCTGGCCTGCCCTGTGAGTTCAGTATTCTCACACTGTTCCCTGAGCGGATGGTGCTGATGTAATTCAACAATGACCAGAATTTCTCTGTCTTTACCTGTTGGCAGCATATTTGCAGCTAGTCGTGCTGGGAAGATACCTCATTCATATATGCATTTACTCACTGATGTTTAGAGCTCTAAGTGATGGGCGATTTAACCTCTTAAGTGCCTTGGAGGGCATGTAGCAGCCAGTAGGACATGAGCATTGTCAGCCCTCATGGAGAAATGTTCAAGTCTTCCCTTCTGCAGTAACAGTGGGTAACTTTCTTTCCTAATATTAGTTACATACAGCACACTTGTAGCGTATCCTAAAATTTACAAATGGCTGTGGAGACACCCTGTATGTGAAAGGCCATGCCCTGTATGTGAAAGGCCACATCTTCTAAACCTGTAACTTGTTTTCCTCTTAATCACAACTGTCATCATCAGTTGGACTCATGTGCCTAGTTTGTGGTATGCAATGATTGTGCTTCCCTCCAAGTATTTCACTTGGATTGAAAGTGTCCAAGTGGATCCAAGTGTCAGATGTCTTAGAGAGATGGGAATTTACACCTCTACTACTCTCCCTTTGCTGGCCTTTGTAGCATGCACTGTGTCAAAGCCTAGCTGCATGTGATGTGTGGATGACAGCTTGGTCTACACTCCTTAGCATGTAGCACTCCATGGTTGCTACGCTGGAGTCTGAAGCAAAGATGAGCAGCAGGGAAGTTGCACTGGCTGGCAGAAGGGAAATCTTTAGAATTTGCATGCTACAGTGCAGTCTTATCTGGTAAAAGATGGACTCTCCTGAATGATCAGGTTCGCTTCCTGAATTTTTCTCTCATGCTAATGACTCTCTCAGTAGCCTTAGTGAGCAGTTCTTTTTGTCCTGTGTGAGGATGCCTTAGGCTTCCCTGAGGTAGAGAATAGTCTCAGTATAGAGAATAGGTCTCAGTAGTCCCAGTTTTCACATCACAGCTGTATCATGGAACCTCATTCTGCATGGGTATTACATCTGTGTGAATGTTAAGTCTGTCCCCAGGAAAATGCCAATCAGGGAGAAATGCAGCAGCACATCTCAGTAGCAGACTGCTGCAAACAGATCAGACCTGTCCTGTAGTCTCTGCATGAACTCTTCGTGGAATGTATGGGCAGATTAAAGAACTCTGATCATCTTTTTTAGATATTTAATTATCTGAGTTTGACACACCTAAAAGATTAAAAGTGGACTGCAGTTAATTTATCTCTAAGGACTTAAGGGCGCTGTCTGCTACAAGGATAAAGCTCATCTGTGATAGAGACAGAAGTTTCTTGAAGGCTGGTTAATGTCTATGGCCTGAGATCCCCTGGGGGAGGGAGGGTACAGGGAACCACCAGCTGTCTTGCTGCTTCCATATGCAAGGTACCTTGCTTTCTTCTCATTCCATCTCGAAAATAAGATGCAGTTCTCAATCCTACATGCACACATACACGTGCACACACAAACACACCCTTACTCTTAAAAGAAAATGAAACATTGCGTAAAATTTACGTGTGACAGTGTTTCTACAGCCACTTAACATGCTGCAGAAAGATGATCTGTTACAATGGGAGACAGGAGGATGAAAACCTGAAATGGATATGGCAATTTCTGGAAAATCTGCTGAAGTTTTGGATCCACACAATTCCTTACTTGGTTGAAGTATAAGCCGTAGTTGTTATTCCAGTGTCCAGCTGTGTATTTAGAAACCTGTCTTCCTGGGGTACTGTTCCCCTTTTGTTCTATTCCCTAAAGAATGTTTCATTGCAAGCTGTCAATGTACAGCAGCACACTTTCAGAGCCCGTTTCATGTCTGCCTGCAGAAGGGAAACGGTAGCTTGGCTGCATTGTATGAAACTGCTTGTTTAACCCTGCCTTGCTTTTGTGCGCTGATGGGTGTTTCCTGGGGGTGGCTGTGTTGTGTATTTCACTGCAATTCTACCTCTGCATCTATGCTCCCAAACAGCTTGTTCAGCAGTGCGAAGCAAGATCATCCCCTGGACATCTGTCTTCTATGGCAAATTATCAGGTGGAAGTTAGCACTGATAGTTGGATTCTCTTCATGTGCTTAATGAAGAACGTACAGTTTGAGGCCTTTGGCAGGCTTGGAGCTAGCTTTTGTTAATTTTTGCCTTTCTGTTTTAATGCTCATCTCATACTAAAGAATGAATTTGCAAACTAATAATTTTTTTTGGTTGTTGCTAAATTAGTTGGTTTTGTATTTGAGTGAGGGCTTCAGATGTCACTAAACATCTTTACATGTAGATGTATTGTCTTTGAGCAAGATACAGAGCATGAAGGAATTTTTTTTTTTTTCCTTTTTCAAAAGAAAAAAAGTAGAAGTGTTTGCCATGTCAAATCCCTGTGGCTTTATTCTTCTCAGTCTGATGAAGAATGGATGCTAAACTGATTCAAAACAAACTTTTTTTCCTTGTGATACTTGATCCTTGATCTGGGACAGGCGCCTGATGTAGATAGACAGCATAGTTGTTGTTTGTGGAGCTCAGTTTTGTGCAAAAGTGTACGAAGTATTGAGTGCACTGTTTCCTGGTTTTGGAGATGATGATTCAGAAGGTGTCAGTGAAAATAGGCGAGATGCTTAGTTTTACATAATTTAACTCTTCTGGATTTTAGAAAGTGCTGCTGTATTCCCTAGGCAACTGCATTCGCAGCCCATCTGCACTGGTGTACTTCTGTGTGTGCTCAGCGCTGGGCCTGAATCCCGGATCCTTCTCCAAGGAGCCTGGCCAGCACTAAGAAATCAAATGGCATGACTCTATATTGTTTATCACCAAGCAAAGAGCAGTATGGAACAGCAGGAGCTAAGGTCAGTAAAGCATTTTAAAAAAAAAAAAAAAAAAAGCTTTGCATTCTAGTAACTTAAACCAGCCCCTGTAAATTCCCGGAACTGACTAAACTTCAGTCTAAAGGAACCTCAAGCAGTATTTTGCTAATATGAGGTCTTCAGATGCAGTACAAGCTTTTAAGTATACCTGCCCCCGAACTACCGTATGTGTACCCTTTCAGTTTGGGTTTCTGTGCTGTGAACTAGATCAGAGAACTGATCCAGTGTAGGAAAGAAGTGTCAAATATATTTTTCTTTTAGCTGGCTCAGTTCTTGATCTGGACCATAGGCATCTGTGGGGTTGCAGAACTAAGGGGATAGGAGGGGAGAGGGCCATTCAGTGGTTTATGGCTTGGTGGGGGAAACCTTAAACCCCTCCTGCTGCCAAAACAGTGCATTGTCAAACTGTGGCCTCACACATTCCCTGGCGTAGAAATATATAGTCACAGGGTGAAAACTGCATTAGCTCTCTTCTGCTCTGCAGCTGCAGGAATGTTTTTGGAGTGAGTGTAGACATTCCAGACTTTTGCTAGCCTTGGTACCATTTACAATGAAGCCACAGTGATGTGGGACTTTGGCAGGAGGTGCAGCTCTCCCTCCCCCTCCAGGATTCTAGGTATTTACTTAAGCAGGCAGGTTTGAGCTGCTGTGTCTTCACTGCTCTTTTAGTGGGATTAGCTAGAGCACAGCTAGCTTGGAAGCTTCTCTGCATGCTGCTGTTAAGCCTCTCAAGCAGCTATGGATGTTGTGGTGCTGTGAAAGTACGACACATGCATTTGAACCATTGTATGGCCCTGGAATAGGCGCAGCTAATCTTTCTTTTTTACTTAGGAGTTAATTTATTTTTCCTTTACTGCTTTCAAGTTAGATCTATGACTTGATTTCATATTCCCAAAGAATGAATGTGGCACCCAGCAGGAAGGGTGTAGGCAACAGGACAAGGGAACAGTATTGCCGTGCTGTCTCTGAGTGCCAGTGAATTTGTGACTAACTGTAGATTTGTTAGATTCTTCCTTACCCTGCCAGCCAGGTGAAATTTGAGGCAGTGAGGGAGAGGAGCAGTTTAGAAGAGAAAAACAGAAAGATAAAGAAAAGGAATAATAAGTTTGAGAAAGCCAAATGAAAATTAAAAAGGGACAGAGATGTGAAAGGAGGAAGGCAGGGCTTGTTTCTGTTAAGTCATAACTGCTGCTCTTCTGTATGGGATGGGATGGGATCTCTTACATGTTACTCAGAGGAGGAGAAAGGGGCCCTGCTGGTGAGGTGAGAGGCATGACACATGGGGTAGTGTCCGCAGTATCTTTCTCTGATGATCTCTCAATACAACATGTTTGAGCCCATCACCCTTTTTTGCTTACCCTTTTTCCTTAGTTGTTCCTTGTCAGGAATTGTCTGTTGTTCCTGTGTGTTGTCTTTCTCTGGTTTTGATAGCTCGGTTACTGATGACTTACTGGCCAGCACTAAAAGGAGAATAAGAACCCTCTCAATGCTCACCCTACCTGATACACTAGCTAAGGAACAAAGTGCTTTTGCTTGGGCCCAGCTGCTGTCTCCACATGCCATCTAACAATAGCAGCACCAGAGCAGCTGGAGGTGTCAGAGCAGGTGAGCTCTGGGCTCTAATCTCTTTGCTCTGGTCTTTTTGCTCTCAGGTAGAGCTTGAACAGCTTGTGCCGCATTGTGCTGGGTTTAGGAGATCTGAATAACCTAGTTTCCTTAGCAACAGTCATCTCTTTAATCACAAAGATAGAAGTCTACCGCTGTTATTGGTGTTAAGACTTGCGTAGTGTATTTGGCTATGGTAATACCTCGGTAGAAACAAAGCAAGAAGGTCCTTCTGCCTTCAAGATAATTAAAATCTCCATAGGTGGATTTCAGTGCTGTATGCAGCAAGAATAGAAAGAGGAGGAATTACAACTACTTCTAAGCTTTATAATGTGTGACGGATCCCTAGAGGATACAGAAATAAAGCTCTACATAGAATTTAAAACTTTCTATGCACAGACCTCATGGCAGTTGGTGACATTGGTAGATTCATTCCTTGTTGAGATGCGTTATTTTCATTTTTATGGATAGGGAGACAAAGCAATTCAAAGGTAGACTGCATCTTGTTGCAAAGCTAGGAATAAATCTCTTCTGAGCCCAAGTCCTCCACCTGCCCTTTCCTTCAGTTTCAGATAAAGGTTTCGCTGTCCAGTATGAGACACAACATGTTATAGAAGGTAGAACTGTGAAGCCTGTTTTTTAGCAAGAGAAAGTGAGGAAAGTGAAAATACTGTGATTCACTGCAAGCTTTTATGCTAATATATTTTAGTCTGCATTCACTCCCCCATTAACAGAAGCGAAGCAAACTGTGTTGAAAGTGAACATTGAGAGTGAAAGAAATGTTCCTGCCTTAGTTTCTGCACACCAACACAATCTTCTTACTGCATGTGTGCAGGAGAAACTGGTTTGGATAAGAGTAGTTTGAAGAAACTTCTGAAGGAAAAAGAACTCATGGTTGATCAAAGCATGAAGCTTACATAAGCACCTAGTGCTAATGTTCCTCCTTGAATAATGCCAGTGTTAAATTGTCAGTAATATCTTGCAGGCTTCTTAGGTTAGAGAGTTGCACAAGGGGCAGCTGAATGGAAAACAGATATCTGCGCTCCCCCACTGAAGTTATATGGTGTTAAGGGGTCTTGCGGCAGGGGGGTGTGGAGGTGTTTTGGGGTTTTTTTTTTGTTTGGTTGGTTTTTTTAATATGGCATAAATAGTGCAGAGGTGCAAGGAGATGCCCATCCTCCTTCCTATTTATAATTCTGGTTTCTGGTGTCAAAACAGTGTCCCAACCTTCTGGCCAAACAGAAGACCATCCATCTTGTGTGTGAGGAGTGTATCTTTACTTTTTCTTTTCAAGTCTTTCCTTGCCCATTTGGGCAGTGCAAGGTGGGAACCGTGCTGTCTTCTTGTCCCCATTCTTTTAGCCAAAGAACTTTTGAAAATTCCAGCATAGGATTTGTTTGGCTTGCAGGTGTTGTAGAGATTAGCCAACTTTGGGATATCTACAAATCTCTTTTGTTTGTGACTGAGCATCATTATTTCAGCTATACCCTTTCAGGCCTCTGTTTACCAAATCAGCTCAATAGGGTGTCTTCTAAATGGCTGGGGAGCTCTGGAAACTACTAACATAATGTCAAAAGTCCCTTCCAGAGAACACATACCACCTTTCCCCCCCATTCCTGTGGTCTTGCACAACCTAATGAATCTTTTAAGAAACTCTGAGAGCTTGAGCACAGGGTAATACCACAAGTGAGTAGGTGACATAAAACTCATTGAGCTTGTTAAAATAATATTCCCATGGTCCTTCAGCAGCCTAAAGACCTCGTATACAGCTGTTGCTTAGCTGGGTGGTATTTGGTACGAACAGAAACGCAGGCTTGCTTCTACAGTGAGTTTATTGTTGGATTTTCAGTATATTGTTTGCGTAAATTCCCTAGACCAGCTCTCCCTCCTCAGTAAGCCACACGGATCAAGTTTTATTCTGTTCCACACAAAGTTCACATCCTTTACTGGAATGAGTCACGCTTTAACTGAGTTTACTGTGAGGGAGGAAAGTGGGCTTTAAAATGTTACTCCTCCACCCTGCCTTAGTGATGTATAACAGGATTATTAGTATGCTTGGCAGCTGCTGCTTATTATTTTCGCAGAACCTGGATATTTGTGAAAACAAGTAAAAATTGGTTCTACTTGTGTTCAAGTGTGAATTTAATGCATATTTCTAAACTTTAAAAATCTGTTCTTTTTTGTGGTTTTCTCTTCCATCAGGCTTGTCTGCTACTGTAAAAGTGGATCTGGCTTTCTCCCTGTGGTTATTTTTCAGTTTTGGGAGAAGAGTGGCATTTTGTGACTTGTAACTGGATGAGGCGGAGGAATCTACCATTTTGTGTTCTGTGGCCTGTGGGTGGCTATCACTGTCACACAGAGGACACTTCCAGCATTGACAGGTGAAAGTGCTTCACAGGCCCATGTAACTCAGTTGTAAGGTTGTCTCCAGCTTCAGGCGAGATGTATGTGGTGTGGTGCCACTGTGCAGAAAGTAAATTTTAGTCCACTGTGTATATTTCTCTGTGCAGATTGAAAAGGCCTTTTGTGTCCATGATTTTTACAAAACAGTGTCTATACAGCTACTAAAGGTACCAGAACTAATTGCAATCTTTCCTACAGAAGTCAATTGATATCTCATGCAATAATGCATAATCTGAGTCTTCATACCATCATCCTTTTTTGTTTGTTTTTGGGGGGTGGGAGAGGGGTAGGAGGAAGCAGGGTGATGATCTGTTCATTTGTTTAAGGAGTTAGTCTCAAAGTTGAGGAGGAGGAGCAGCCAATAGAAAGAAGGCCTCTTAGGATTTTATTTTTGGCAGTAGGCCAGTTCACTTGACATGGAAGACCTTTCTTTCCTAGTCCTCTTGTTCATGAGAAGTCTGGAAAGAGTTACACTTCGCCCCTGAGCTATGTATTATCTATGTATTATCCATTGGCAGGGGCATCATCTGTTCTTCTTCTAGAGAGAAAACAGGATCTCTTACCCTGACCCACTGCATTCCTAAACCCAGACTGCATAACTTCTGTGGAGCCTGCTAAAGGGTTTATTTTGATGGTAAAGCTTTTGAGGGAAAACTTGAAGGAAGGAGCTACAATTAAACACCGACATTAGATATTAGAAAGGGCTTTATCTTTTAGGACTTAAGAATGAGAGAAATGAAGCTTTGGTGACAACATGAGTTTAATTCACTCCTCCACTCAATCTATATTTAACTATCATTGATTCCTGGTTTACTGATAAGTAATCATAATAGCTGGGAGGCTGGCAGTGCCTTGGTTGACCATCCTGTCTCCTGTCCAGCTTGACTCTGACCAGACAGATCTTTCTCCTGTGTTCTACAGATGCTTCATTCAGTGGCACACCACCTAGCTATGCGTATGATGCCGACCGTGCTGAAGAACAGAGGCGACATCATGATATGATGCCCTATATTGATGACTCACCATCATCGTCACCTCATCTCAGTTCCAAGAGTCGGGGCAGCCGAGACACTCTATCTTCAGGGTCTCTGGAATCTACAAAATCAGTGAGTTCTATTTTACCTTTTACAGTACTCTTGGTAGAGAGTCTGCTGCTTGCCTTTGTAAATAACTATTGACTCTGCTGTCTTCACAGTCAAAAACGTCTTAGGGTCAGCTTGAATTAATCTATTTGACTGTCAACCTTTGTTTCTCTTTATCCTTTTGCTTCCTAGGTTGTAGAGGACTTCAATCACAAGTTGCTGTTTCCTTGAGTATCTTTGTCATCTGCAAAATTCTGGTTTCCCCAAGTCATTCATAAAAATGCTTAATAGCACAAAGACAACTGTCACTTCCTTCCTACTGTATTTCCAAGAAAGCATAGCCAAACAACCTTGAATTCTCACGTTGCCAATGATACTTTGAAATATGTCATTTAAGTGATTTAACATCTATTAGCTTTATATTGTTCTGTCCTATGAATTAGGATGTCCTGGGAGAAGAAGATGGATATTTTACAGGTATCAGTGTACATGTAAATCAACACCATCACCTTTATCAGATAGTTTTTATTTATCTTGCATCAAAATGATTTCAAGAGTCTGACAAGTTCCACAAACCATTGCTACTTAGCGTTCATTATATACATCCTTTGGTTACTCTGTTGGTTAGTGCTGTATCATGTACTTCCTTACTTTTTCTAGAATTAATGTTAAATTAAGAAGCCTACTTGAGACAGTGTTCTTGTTCTTATTTCTCATTTATAAAAATACGTTGTCAAGATCTCTTAAAGCATTATCAACTACATATATTGTTGATGTTTGCTCGGTTTTATTTGACTATAAAGTATGGAGCCTAGTTAGCTGCTTATACTTTAGTTTATTAATTCTGAGATGCTTTTTTGTCTCTCAAGATGAGAATTCTTGTGACATGTAAGAGGCTTTTGAATGAAGAAATGATCATTAGTAAATTCAAAAGTGCCGAGAATGTTTTAATACCGGCTTGAAATTTCCAGGTTATGTTTCTGAGGATGAAGGAAAAAGTGCTATGTGACTGCATATGGCTGAGAGTTATCTTCAAAGAAGCAGTTGTCAAAGTGCCTGTGACTGGAGGCCTGGAAAGAGACACTGCCTAACATTTAATTTTCATTCGTTTGAAATGTTGCCTTATAAGCATTTAACAGTAGTTAATTTCAAAGTTACCTCAATAATGCTAGAAGACTGCCTTTTAAAAAATAATTTTTAACATAAATGACTGCTTTCTTCTTTCTGACAATAAAAAGATGTTTTAGGGCTTCCAAAAGAAAGAGGTGTTCTGATTCAGATTAGAGTCATAATCATGAACCCTTGCTGCTTCAGTTGATCCTGTCTGTAATTAGTCCACAGATGGCAATGCCAATTATGAAGAATGGTCCATGACAAGGAGGAAGAGACTAATTTATATATGGATGTGGAATTTCCCAAACAAGTTAAACTTTCTGTCACTGAGAGTTGTTAGATGGATTTTACTGTAGTTATGTTTTCAGCTGTAGTGAAAAACACATCAGTAACAAAGTTAAGTGTCACACTGTGCTGAATCAAGCACATAAAATGTGTTGGACCAGAAATACCAAGACGTCTGTCTTTTTCTGTTTTCTTCATCACTACACTTGATTAGCAGAAAACATTTTTTTGTTTACATGTGTTTGCATTTATAGCTGTTTCCTTGCCCTTTTAGTTCTTTCTTAGGTGCCTGCAATTACTTCTGACAATTTTAGATTATCTTTATAACCAGAGTCTAGAAATCAACAGTTAGCTGTATGTAACAATGCAACACATGCACTGTATGTACCACCTTGACAAAAGATTGGGGTTGTGAAGTCATTCAGAAGTTGAGAAATTACTGTTGTTATTCAGCCTTGCCTTGTGCCTGTAGCCTTGTCTTGAATCTTTGTGATAACTTCCAATTACACAATCATGTCCTATTTTTTTCTGTGGGGCTCCTACATTGTTTGGTGTATATAGCAAATGATACTCACTGGATTCAATACTTTATCTCTGGAGCTATGCATACACCTTATTTACAGGATGCTGTGCAAACTCTACTCTGAGTACAGAAGTACTCATTTCCTTTTGACATGACCATTAACTCCAAATACAGTTGGAATGCTACGGAGGTCTTAATTATCCTTGCAATGTTCCTGTGAGATAGGAGGATGGTATGTTCACTAACCACAGGTAATCAAGGCAAACAGATTATAGGAAAGGCATCTGCTAATTTTGGGTGCTTAATGTGAGATGTGTAACGTTCTGCAAAACCAGGTTCTGACTTTAACACCGTTTTCTTCAAATTTAAAGTAAAATCTCTTTAATTCACTTGCAACCAAGAGTTAACAACACTGCAGTCAGGCACCTATGACATGGAAGACATTGCAAGCAATGATTTAATTTTTTTTTTTTTTAAAGTATTTCTAAGTAATTTGCTTAGCATCACACAGACATAGCATCCTTCTGGTGTGGTGTTCATCTGCTTTATCCATGAGACCTCTCCTCTTGGAGACTGGGTTGTTGTTATCTGGATATTGAGGGCATTTTGCTTTGACTTTTGTGGGCTTGCTCTGGGCTTTGAATTTTTCTGCCAAGTCTTTGACTAAGTCCTTCCATTTCCTTATAGCAGCTGTAGCCTTTGGTTGGATAGTGCATCAGGGTTCCACCTGGTCTACCCAGCCACTGTGAAGAAAGTGCTGAGTACCAAAAGCAGAGTCTCTTTCTGAAAGAGAATGAAGGGATACCCTGGACTGCTTGTAGAGGGGCTTTATGTTGTTCCCTTAGTGTGTAGGGTGGCCAACTCCCAGCACCTCATGTTCTGTGTTCCAGGAAGTAAGGGCTGCAATTGACATTCAGAAGGTTTGTGGTGTTATACACCTTGCTTGGGATTGGTTTTCCAATCCCTCAACCACCTGCAGGCTAAAAGGCTCATGCTGGCTTGTCTGCCTCCAGACTGTACCACCTCAGCCACCTCGTATGTATTCATATTTCACCTGCTGTGTGCCCATTGCAAAAATATCTGTTGCTATCCAAGGAGGATGATAAGAGGTGCACCAGCATTAGTTTTGCCTGTGACCCAGCAAGGAAATAATCAGCATGGGTGTTTGTAGTGTGAATCTCAGCATCCCCTGACTTGTCATTTTTGTGGTAAGGAGGCCTTAACAAATGTTTGCATTGAGCAAGATAGGTCATACCCCCTCTTCTGGCTCTTCCAGAATCTTGTGCTGAGCTGCTGACGCACGTCTTGGTATAAAGCCAATGTTTTTGCCGAACTTAGACTGTAGCTCTGAAGCAAGCATACAGGGGAAAGAGGAAAAAGGAGAAATAGGTTCCACTAATGCTTCAGTTCTTTGTTTATTTAACTTAAGAAGTGATTTAATTTTCCCGAACCTTGCTTTCTGTAACAGTTGAACTGTTGTGGTTGAACTTTCAAAAAAATCCTGGAAACCTATCTTGGAAAATGTCAGCCCAGATGTTTGCCAAATAAGACAGCGCTGGTAACTTCAAAAAGTGTCAGACAGTGTTTGTAATCAGTAGTGATAATTCACTCCTAGAAAGAGAGAGAATGTGTCTACCTTCCCCATACAGCTAGGGTGAAAACTGGAGAAGATACCTGGCTAGAGTTAGGGGACAGAGGGAGAGCTTGCCACAGTATTCTTGGGGCACAGGAAAGTGTTGGAACAGCTGGAGAGTTAGTGACTGACACTCTTCACTAGAGAAGAGTTATTGCCAAGAGTTTTGGAGTGGGTAGTTTGTGGCTTGGAGGCTAAAGAGATTGTGAGGGGGTGGGAAGCTTCAGTCATTATGATCCTATTGCTGCTACTCACTTGAGGAGAGATTACAGCAATGGGAAGAGTAGAAATAAGAAAAGCCTTTTGAGATCTGCTCGCCAACAAAGCCAGGCTCAAAGATGTACGTGGAACTGAGGATGTGGGGCTCTGTGGAGGTGGGTGCAGGACAGCCAGCGGAAAGGCAAATCTAGTTCCATCCCCCAGGAAATGGAGCCACTTTTCTGGAGTTTAGATGAGTTTTTGCTATGTCGAAAGCAGGCTGTGGCAGAGCAGGTTCTGGACTTTTCTCCTAGCTTGGTCCCAAGGGGGTCCAGAAAAGCTGATCTCTGAAGCTACATCAATAAATGGGATTGCTGCTCTGCTTGGTACTACTATTGCTAGCTTGTCCTTCCCTCTTCAGCAGTTCCAAATCCTCCTTCTTTCTTCCTCTCAGTATTTGGGTTTGTTTGCTTTGTTTTACTGTCACTTTTCCCTTGCCACCCCCAACAGATGCAACTTTTCCTTTTTATTCTCCAAGTCTTTGCTCCTTAAAGGCGCTCTGCCTGGATGCACAGCCCTTCCTGAGGAGAGCTGGCACACCAGTGCTGATGTTATAAATAATGTTGGCTCCTCTCCCTGCTCCTTCCCCTCCCTGCATGGAGCATGATTGGCTTCATTACAGAATTTGCCCTGTTTAATATCACCAAGACAATGAGACACCTCCATCCTGTTTAGCAGAAGCTTTCAGAGATATTTACACTTTAAAAATTGAAGTGAGTAGTTTCTCATAGGCTGTCAGCTTCTCTATGAGTTTCTGAGCTTTCCTTATGGGAAACCTCTCCTTTGAACACATTCATTGCAAAGCATATGAACACACTGTACCAGAGGAAGGTCTGAGAGTTGAAGTGTCTTTTATACACCCACTTTGAATCACTGATTCTCTTTTCAGAGCTATGCTGGCAGCAGCTACTTTACAAAATCTTATGTGTTCTGGTTTCTAGATTCTTACATTTGCAAGAAAACAATTATTGCTGTTAATTTAAACAACAACCAGAAAGCCCCGAGTTCTTTAAACAGAGTCAGGAAGAGCTGATTCTGTCTAATCCTTGGAGCTGGTGAATCTCAGGCTTGCAGTAATTGAATACAACATGCAGTGCCAACCTGGTTAGTAAATTGAAGTACTCAGGCTGACAAGCTGTAAACACATTCAAAACAGCCATGGCTCAGGGCCAGCGTATGCACGCTCTCTAATATCTTCAGTGCTTCTAACCACTCTGACTGGCCTTGGTTTAGGTCACAAGATGGCACTTATGGCTGTGACTCAATTGTTTGGTTTTTAAGTCTTTGGAATAGAAAGAAGCACCACCCAGTTGAAAAGAGAAAACACCAAAACCTTATAGGCATGAGATACCTGTGAACCTCCTGTGAAAATTCCTTCACACTGCTTTCCGCCTTCCTTTTTTTTTTTTTTTTTAAATGTAGTTACCAAGGAGTGGGAGCAAAGCGCTGACTTCTTGCTTGCTTGTTCAGAGCTGGCTTGGTGTTGCGTCCTCACAGCTCCCATGGCAGACAGACAGGAATGCTCTGGCTGCTGCCCTGTGATAACCTTACAAAATAGATTTCTTCTGAAACGTGTGGGTAGAGAGGTAGCCAAAAAGTGGAAGGGCAGTGGAGAAAGGCTAGAAATGGATGCTGGCTTCAAAGAGGTAGGGACAGAGTCAGAACATGAAATACTAGTCAGACTTGTAGAAGTAAAAAAACAGGCTAACCAAGCTGGGTAGGACGCCTGGGATGGACTGCTGACCACCTGGCACTCCCTGCTTAGTGGTTAGTTTGCCAATACAGGCTGCTGCCACATCCTGCTGGAATCTCCCATCTGCACTTTGGTTAATAGGTGTATTTTTCCCTAGCTAATGTGGTCTGGTAGATGTGGTACCAACTCACAAGCAGCTCAAGATTTCTGGCTGCTTCCTTCTTGCCAGGGTAGGGGAAAGGACTCCTGTGGGGAGCTTGATACCTACACCCAGGACGTTCCCTCTCTTAGCTGCCCTTCTACCTGGAGTGCAGAAGCACAGCAGTCAGTGAGGCTGTTGTGGTCACAGTGTTGCTCTTTGTTTTCCTTCGCTGTCAGAGGCAAAGCAGAACGGCCCTTGGCCCTGGGTGCATCACATCTTGGCATGCTTGTAAGGGGAAAGTGGAAGGACAGTCTAGCAGTATCTGCCTGCTAATTGCCCTGTCTTGTTTTGTGTGAGCAGGTGAGCCTGTTCCCAATTGTAAGTGAGGAATGTTGTAGTATTCAATAATAACCTGCTCCTCTTCTTCCTGATGTTGGCACCAGCTCCCAGTGAATTTCTCAGTCCTGGAGTAAGTTTCATAACAAGTGTGACTTAAAAAGCACCCTGAGGCTGAAGAAGCATGGGGGCTGTTTTCCAGATGTTCATCTAGCAGCAAGAGCTGCTGCTCAGTGCAGCCCCAGATGACATTGTCGGCAAAGGCCTCCCTCAGCAGGAAACTCTTGTCAGGGTACTGGCTCTCAGGAGGAAACACAGAGTGGCAGCACAATGCAGACAGCAGTGCCGTGGTGTAATATTGATTCCTGACGCAGCAGGAGCAGCAGGAGATCGTCTTTTCACATATGAGGAATCTATATGTAAATTTGAGGTACTGCATTGGAAGCCTTGTAATGTGGGATGTGATTGTCGGATAAACTCCCCCGAGGGTTTCTTCAGCAACTGCTGTACTGTAGCTTAAAGCAGCTGGGCCCTGCCCCGTCTGGCTGCATCTGAGGCTGGAGTTTTGCAAGCATCGTGCTTGGAAAATGTGCCTATTAGAAAGGGTTAGGACAATACCGTGGACTTTGCAAAGTGACCTTGTGGTAATGGCCAGGAAGGAAGGCTGCTAGTGTGTCCTGGGAGGTATTTGTCTCTCTGAAAGCACATCTCTTTTAAAGAGAGGAAATTAACATTCAGGCAGAAAATGCTGTCTCTGTCAGCTGACGGTGCCCAGCAAGAACTGGCTTGTAAATTAAGGCTTTTATTTGTGAAGAGGAAAACTGTTGTGCCACTGTCATGGTGGGGAAGTTTGAATCATTTAAATAACCTGTCATTGTGCACTGCTCTTTAACAGATATTACAAATATCCCCAGCTGGTTTTAAATCCTCACCTCCTTCAAGAGAACCAGCTAAAGATAATTAGAGTACTGTGTCAATATTGACCAGTTACCTCATCCTTCAGCAGTGGGGACTTTGGAGCACTGTTAGTTTTTCTCAATGTTTCTTTGTGAAGCTGCATTTTTCTTTTGTAAGTGTTGTAGGAAATCTTTGGAAACCAAGAGGCATTGTGTTTTTCTTGCACCAGGGCTGCAACATCCCTGCCTCTTTGGATGAAGGCAATCTTTGTTAAACGTCTTGGGGCTGTCTGGCTGGTTACATGTATGTACCATGCTTTACAAAATGGTCCATGAGGTGGACCATCCAGGCACTACTGGTACAGAAATCATAAGGAACAGTCATAACATTGTTGTGTGTTTGTTTGAGCTGTAACAGGCAGTCACACGGGTGCTCTGTCAATGCACAGAATCTGTTGCTGCATTCTTTTTACCATGTAGTTTGTCACTGGCAGTGTTCTGAAATCTTCTGAACATGACTGCTGAATTACAAATGCCTAGCTTCTTTGAGATGCCCTTTCAAGATTTTAAAAGGCACTGTGGTTCTTACTGAACCTCACTGAAGGGTGGGATGCAAAGACGGGTTCTTTCCGTGTAGTACCTGACGAGTGTGTAAATTTTACTCATTTCCTTAGAGTAGCTTCTGTCTGCTACCTTTATGTAGGAGGTGACGGTGCTATTTGACACCTCACAATTTTATTTTTTTTATTACGTAGTTGCTGCAAGGTCTTTTAGCCTAGAAAATAGCTTGTGAAATTTAATGAAAGTGCTCAACAATCAGGATGGTAATTGATGAGACTGAATCCAGAAATATGCTGGAGCATGAGGATCCCTTCCTTTCTTTGTGTGGTGCATAGGCTCTGTGTCACACTGAGAATGTGGTAGGTACTTTAAGCTTACCTATAGTCAAGATACCTTCTCTCCATAGTAAACCTCATATATACATCTGCAGGGTTCAAAGCACAGGACCCTAAACTAAATGGAGCTTTTTTTGTCAGCTATAGGGCTTTATGTTCAGTCAACAGAGTGGAGCACACTACTATGTTTGCTGATCCTCCTGCTGCTAAAATCAATAGCTGAAGATTCCTCTGGAGATCAGAGGAGTAGGATGGAGCCCCAGACAACCTACCCAAAGCCCTTGAAAAGTATCTACCCTTTCAAATCCAACTACTGATGCTATTCTTAGAGACATTTAACAACACAGAAAGGTTGCAAGAATTGTAAAAAGCCATTTCTGTGAATGACAGTAATAAAAAGAACGGGAAATAAGATTCTGTAAAAGGGAGATGTTTCTCATTATTTATAACTTTCATTGTTTGGCCTGTTTTTTTCAGAGTTTCTGGAAATACTCAGTTTCACTTTATCAGGTTAAACATTTTTCAGGTAACAGTTTTGAGCAGAAGGGTACTTGAAATTCAACAGAGAGGATTACTGCTTCTCTTAACGATTGATGTTAGTCTTCCCTTGATGGGTACATTTTTTTTCTTTTCTTTTCTTTGGTTGTGTTGGTTAAGAACTCCTTCATGGAATCCCAATAAGAAAATCAGCATGTGCATTCCAAGCAGTGCTCATTATTCCATCCTCCAACTAAAAATAGACATTGTGCAAGCTGGCACTGAAAAATAATTTAGTGAACGGTAGAGAGTGTTCTCTACTGTTCAGCCATCTGAACAGCAGTGTCGGGCTGTAACCACTGTATCTTCATGTGTAGCTGTGTAGAGGCAGGGGAAGGGATCCTGTCAGCGTAGAGAAGCATGGCTTTGGAGTAAGATCATACAGAACTCTCGTGGGGGGAGGGAGTGAACTGTATATAACCAAGGATCTGTAAGATTTGTTTAGGAGGATACATTCTGAACTTTGAACTTCTGTGTTTCGAACTTTGTGAAGAAGTCTGGGCACCTAATTGATGCACCAAAGTTGGATGACTAAAGCTGACACCTGTAATTAATCTAAGTGACATCAGTTGCTGGTAAATAAAAATTTGTTTGATGTCTTATGTTTGCATGTTTCTAGAAACAGGACACTGAGCACAGGTGGGTTTTTTGTTTGGTTGTTTTTTTAGTCTGAAATTAAACCAAAAAGCTAAGTATGCTGTGTTCAGTTGAATGATATCTTTTAATCTCCATCCTCATTCTTGTTTTTTTGATTTCTCTTCCCTCCACCCATTTTTTTCTTTTTTCCCTTTTCTCTTTAACCTTTTTGTAGAGTGAGCCAGACCTGGAGAAAGGCCTGGAAATGAGAAAATGGGTCCTGTCAGGAATCCTAGCCAGTGAAGAAACCTACCTGAGCCACCTGGAGGCTCTGCTGCTGGTAAGCACTGGTGGCAGATACTATTTCAAATACTACTAATTGAATTTTCACTGCTGCTTCTATCCAGCATTTCCCAGAACTTCACATACCATGGGCTGCAAGTTGCCGGGTGCAAAGAGTACCTGTTACACCTCTTATCTAGTAGAGAAAGAGAGGCTTAAAGAAAGGACTGGATATGGCACAACCCAGGAGTTATTAGTGTGGTAGTATCCAGGACTTCTGTCTTTCCATATCCTGTGCTAATTATTAGACACATTTCTGTACAGTTATACAGAGATTAAGGAAATGGAGTGCAAAGGGATTTTAATCGTGCCATTAATACCCTGGGAAAATCCACCTACCAGGCATGGCTGATCCCCATGAGAGAACTTGCTCGTGTCTAGCTTTCAGGAGTTGTGTGAATGCAAATATCACTTATTAATAGGATGAAAACCAACTCTCTGGAGGGATGCACTGTAATGTGGCAAGTGTGAAAGTACTTGGCTGGCATGATAACGATTTCCTTCTTTCCTTATTTCAGCCCATGAAGCCTTTGAAAGCAGCTGCCACCACGTCTCAGCCTGTGCTGACTAGTCAGCAGATTGAGACAATATTCTTCAAAGTGCCTGAGCTCTATGAGATCCACAAAGAATTCTATGATGGGCTCTTTCCCCGAGTGCAGCAGTGGAGTCATCAGCAACGTGTAGGGGACCTCTTCCAAAAGCTGGTGAGTCAGCCACGATCACCAGAGTTTCTGTTACCTCTCATTCATCTCAGAGGTCCTGGTACAATTCCCTTTGGTACCTATGCATAGACCAAAGGGATGGAAGCCCATAGCTGGGTTAGATGAGAGGCTTCTAGCTTTGCCACTGCAGTGGAGGGCCTACACAGTGAAAGTGGTTGTTTCATTGCTTTTAATTAAAGGCTCCAGCAAATTATGCTACTGATACAAAGACAGTTTCACAGAACTGCTGAATCTCCAGGCTGTCTGCAGTGTCATCAAACCATTTGCTTTAGAGGAAGATGGGAGGATGGCAGTGTTAAAAAGCATACTATCTAACACCAACAGCTAAGTGTTTCTTATTATTGCTGAACTCACAGAATCACAGATGTTAGGGGTTGGAAGGGACCTCAAAGATCATCTAGTCCAGCCCCCCTGCCAGAGCAGGACCACCTACAATAGGTCGCACAGGAATGCGTCCAGGCGGCTTTTGAATGTCTCCGAAGAAGGAGACTCCACAACCCCCCTGGGCAGCCTGTTCCAGTGCTCTGGCACCCTCACCGTGAAAAAGTTTTTTCTAATATTTTTATGGAATCTCTTATGTTCCAACTTGTACCCATTGCCCCTTGTCCTGTCATTGGACGTCACTGAAAAGAGCCTGGCTCCATCCTCCTGACACTCTCCCCTGACATATTTATAGACATTTATGAGGTCACCCCTCAGTCTCCTCTTCTCCAAGCTAAAGAGGCCCAGCTCCCTCAGCCTTTCCTCATAAGGGAGATGTTCCACTCCCTTAATCATCTTGGTGGCTCTGCGCTGGACTCTCTCAAGCAGTTCCCTGTCTCTCTGGAGCTGAGGGGCCCAACACATACTTCCTTCTCTCTGTGGTGCTTTGCAGTATCTTGTGTTGCCTTCCTCTGTTTTATGGTCATCACCTTTGGCTTTACTTTTCTGCCACCATCCTGACCTTGATATTCCCCTTGCTGCTGTGCTGATGGAGTCAACTTGCTGCTGAGAGTCCTCCAAGCAACCTCAACGAAATTCTCTGAGTGCAAAACAGGACAAAGTCATACACAGCATATTCCTGAGGCTGAATTAAAATTGCTGAGTTTCTTAGCCAGATGACAAATTGTTTGCATTCTAGGAGATTCCTTTGGCCCCTGTAGCCTCTCCCCTAGCATGTGCAGAGTGCAAAGGATTAAAGGAGCTGTTTTTTTTCCTTTTTAGAAAAGAAAAGAATCTCTGCATTCCTGAGGTGCCTCTGATTCTCAGGGTAGGAGTGACATTCCAGTGAGGGGTTTATTGGATGGGGAGTGCACTTCACCAGGGTCACTCAATTGTTAGCAGCTGTGTGGCTGAGCACCAGCCCTGTCCCCTGTGGAGCAGGAGGAGATGGGCCTGGAAGATGATGTTTTCCATGCATGTCAGCAGCTCAAGATCAAAATCTGGGACTGTGCTTTTCACTGCCAGCATGTTTTAGCCAGCAGCAGTCAAACTGGTGCCTTGGTTAATGGTATGCAGTTTGAGCAACTGGTTTAAGATAAAACCACCTGCTGCTGGTTGCTGAAGCAAAGATACAGAAGGCTGCTGAAAGTGGAAGCCTCACAAACTGCATTGAAAGTGTAGTGCATCGATGAAGATAGCACTGATTAAAGAAGACCTGAATATATTCTTTACCACTCCTGGCTGTTGAGCAAGCATTGACTCATGGTACTGCTACTTAGGCTTTTGTTTAAGACCATTTCTTGCCGATGGTGAGCACAGGTGCAGGTGTCAAGCCCTTCTGGCACTCTGTTTTTATGTTCCCCTGATTTTTCTGCATTTGTGAGAGAATTATTAATTTTGTTGGATTAGTACTGGAAGCAAAGGAGCAAGTTGCCCTAGTGCAGGAAGCTTTGAGCTAGCTTAGCAGGTTCAGTTTCTGGTGGTTTGGTACAATATCAGTGGGAATTGCAAACTCTTTGCTGAAAGAAAGCTAATAATTCTTGGCAGGCAGTGGGAAGCAGCTAGGTGAGAGAAACAGCAAGAACATCAGGCATTACAAGACATCTATACTGAGTGTACATCAGATCTTTTGGAGCAGACTCTTTACTTGTGGTCCTGTCATGCAGTCTGATGACAAACAGTGGAATCCTTGTTACTATCCCGAGGTCCTTGGGAACGTTAATTTTCTTTAAGATCACACAAAACAAAGCACCATGGATTGAATTTACAGACAGTGCATACAAGGAGTTTTAGAATTTTGTGTGGTCTGGCACAGAGTACAATCCATTTGCAACATCAGTGACTGTTATTCTACCTTTTTCCTGTTGAAACTAAGGAAAAGGGGAAAAAAAAGACATTAGGTATGTGGGAGTGAAACATGCTTCTCGTTTTGGGGGAATATTTTGTACATATTTTTTATAACTAGAAAGGAAAAACTTTCTAACTGTTTTTAGACATAAAGTGATATTAGCAAATATTATCACTGATAGTTTTCAGGAAGGGAGAAAAATTTAACCAAAAGCTGGTTATTTGTACCAAAGCTTGTTTAATTTTGACTGTGTTCTTTTTAATTGAAAAAGAGAAAACTTAATCCAGCATGAAAACTGCGTGTGAGCATTTTTGCTTTGATTGAAAGCTCAGTTTTTAATGAAAAGAGATGTTTTCATGATGGCATGTTTAGAGGAAGAAAAGGAAAGATTGGAAAGACTGTTCAGGAGTAGCAGGAAATGAAAGCACCGCACAGGAATGGAAAAACTTTAAAGCTCTGCCATGTTAGCTGGCATCTTCCAAACCCTGATGTTATAAGCCCTGCAAATGGTCGGTAATTCTGACAGCAGCTTCTTCACAGAATTGTGCCCCAGTAGCAAATACAGATTTTATTCTTCCCACACTGCTGGGGCCAGGTCATCCTTTGTGTATGTGAACACAGTTTCCTTCAGCTTCAGTCATAACCATGTTATTTTGTGTGAGCTTCCTAACTTTCAATAAAATGTGCCCTAGGAAATAGTGCAGTTTCTTAGCCTCTGGTAGCTAAAGAAATTTGTGCAGGGAATGCTCTCATGAGAGTGGCTTTTTCTCTTCCATCACCTCTTGCACAAAGCTCCACAGAGTATGGGTAACACAATGATTATGAGAGAGCAAGAGAGGAAAAGAGCACGGTCTATGGGAAGGTTAACTGCTCTGCCTGTTGCACGTCTTGGGCAGACGTGTCAGGAAAGTTGCAGAAATAATAAGGTAAGTGCAAGCTCTTCTAGTAACAAACTTCTTTAATGGAGCCTTTTACAGCACTCCACCTGTTGGCTTGCTACTGACCAGGCACTTGGAAGCATGTTCAAGCTGCTGAGGTGTTTACAGCATAGCCTGCGCAGCTCTGCAACACAAAACCAGCTCTGCAATCCAGACAAGCTTGGAAGCTATCCAAACTGGATCGTATGTTCTCTGGCATGAATCTGGCTGCAATTCCTAAGTCAGCAAACAAGATCAGTGCTAAGACCAGCGATAATAATGGCTTATTACTGCACTCTGGGGCCTGCTCCATCTTCTTCTGGACCAGTTTCATATTCCTTCTGCTGGAAAAGCTGCCATTTTCTGTCACCTAGTGCTGAAGTGACTGCCTCCCAAACAGATTGTGGTCTGGATCTCTCTGCTTTATTTTCAGCACTCCACTGGTGTTACAGTGATGTTCACTAATAACTGATGGGTTAATATCTGAGTTTGTTTTAGTGCGTCCATCATGCAAAAGCCAACAAGTAGCTTACTGGGGTCACTTTTGTGCTGTTGGTCTGAATCATACCTTTCTGATTCAGATTTTGTGGCAAATAGCCAGCAGTTCCACTTACATCAATGAGCTAAAATATTAAAGGACACTAATGTGGCAGTTCAGAAGGGAAAAATAGATGGCAGTAATAAGGATGCGTCATTCTTGCAGGCTTCCACATCCTTCACAAGTGAACTTGTTCAGCATAGCTAGAACTGGGTACATGGGAGCACCTGTGCTGGTTAAGCAAAGCTGACAGGTCAGACATGTCTTTCTGGGCCAGCTCAGCATTCTCTGCAATCCTTTGGTATGAAGGAACATAACCTGATCATTAGATACTGAGGCTGGCCATCCCAAACTGTCTTCTTCCCCAGCGTTTATTTTGTTTTATTTTGCTTCCTGCAGGCCAGCCAGCTGGGAGTGTACCGGGCCTTTGTGGATAACTATGAAGTTGCTATGGAGACAGCAGAGAAATGCTGCCAAGCCAATGCTCAGTTTGCTGAAATCTCTGAGGTAATGTCATGGTATTCAGACACACGAGCTGTCTGGATCTGACTAGTACCCTGCAGTGTCACTCCTGTCTATCCTCCAAGTATCTTTGCAGCCATGACTTATGGAGCCAGCAGTTGTGAGCTTCCGTAGACTCACTGCTTCAGCTGATGTTCTTACAGCGATTTGTACTTGGGGCTAATAGAGGTTGTCCCATAGCCTTTATGTGCTGTCCCCACCCAGGAAATCTCGTGAAAACTGGTATTGCCTTGAACTTTGCAGCTCTGTGCCACCTTCACGCATTTCTAGAAGGGAAAAGCTGTAACTGAGTTTCTCAAATATTTCTCTTGCTAGTGATGATGCTGAGTGTCGAGTAAAGAGCCATCCTTAATGGCTCACATAACGGTTGTCGGTGGAATTGCAGGCTTCACTGGTTTGGAGAGGAGAGAGTATCTCTGTTTAAAAAAGCAAGTGTGCCAAACATGATCTATAATATTATTCATTGGGCTGCTCTGATTTCCTCTCTTTAAAAGGACTAACTTGTCTCAGAGCATTTGGAATACTTTTTCAGGCTTTCCAAGCTACCAGCTTTGCCAGCAGTGCATGGTGTCATCGACTCTGTGTTGTGGTGATTATATCTTGAAGAACTCGGTTGCCAAGAAAATGAACTTGTGTGTCCTTAAAATCAAGCAGATAAATAATCAGAGCTGAATAATACTAGGAGCATTTATTGGCCGGAAAAAAACTCCCGAGTACATTCAAGATAGCATGTCCCTTTAGATTTTTATGACAAAGGGGTAAAAATCAAACATGTTCCCTCTGTGAAATCAGGGAGGCAAAGTTTGTGTTTTGGGACCTGTTATACTACTCATCAGAGTGCAAATGTCTTCTTTCCTGAGGATTTCCATCAGGTTCTGGTCCTTTACCTGACCACTTATGTGCATTAGTTGTGTCAACTCACCAGTAAAGTAGATCCCTCTGTGCTTTCTTTTCTTTCAGTACTAAAATGCATTTCATGGACTTTCCCATTTATTCATAGTAATATTTATAGATAGTATTATGGTAGTCCCTAGAAGACAGAATAGAGAGTAAGCCCCCTGGGTCCTGTGCAGATGTGATCCCTTGGTTTTGCTGTTTTCTTAAGGATAATTCCAAAATCATGCTCGCATCTACTCTGTTTTGAATGCTGGTGATGATACTTTTGCATTTGTGTCCTGGTGAGGATGTCAGAGTTCAGCACGTTAATGCATGTAGCTTCATGGTCCATGTGCAAAGAGAACAGTCACAGGCGTTGTTCCTTTTCTGCCATGGAAGAGAGCTGACTTGTCCAAGGTCACCCAGTCTGAGTACAGGTATAAGGAAGTATAACCCAGGGTTACTGAATTCCAATCATGTACTTTATTTATTGGTGGTGTACACATGCTGTGACAGTGGCTGCATCCATATGGACCTGTCTTTCTCCTGCAGGTAATTTAACAACTTCACCGTCCTTGTTGGTATAGGTGGTTCTCTGCTTTGCTGCATCTCTGTTGCCATGCACTCCTAAAAATATATTTGAGGTGTGGGTGCCTGTAACATGGCAATGGTGGATTTACCAAGAAGGCAAGGAAGTTTTTCCTTCAGTGCGATAGGGCTGTCCTTTGTACTTGGGCCCTCCCTTGGAGGAGCAGATAGTCTCTTATGTTCCTATGTGATATTTCAAGGTGATTGACCAACTGCTACATGGATTTTCTTTTTCTTTTAGAATCTAAAGGCTAGAAGCACAAAGGAATCTAAAGATCAGACGACGAAAAATTCCTTGGAAAGTGAGTGATCCATGCAGAGGAGACTGTGGTTTGTCAGGACTGTGTGGAGGCTGTTGCCAAACCTCCATCCTCTCTTTTGCTTTTTAAATGCTGGAAGGTTATGGAGTCTCTGTTGGCTCCACCTGGGAAATCAGTTCCCATTTGCTAAGTAGCAGAGCTTGTGCATAGTAAGATGCATGCATGCATGGGGAAGCCCCTGCCCATCTTAAAATCTCATCAGCCCTTTTGGGCAAAACCGGGCCAACCAAAGGACTGCTGTGATTTTAAGAGAACATCTGCTTCTGAGTGTTAGCACAAACACAATCTTAGCAGTTATTGTTATATAGGTTTTGCCTTATGGTAGCATCTAGAGAGCCTGGTCAAGATCAGGTTCCATGGTGCTTGTCTCTATGCACGTAAGTAGAAGGCAGCCATGTTATAAGAAGCTTCCATACTAATATAGAAGCCAATCCCTTCCTGTGTTGGCCTATTATCAGGATTTGGAAGCGCTCAACATGTCATGCTGAACTCCAGAAGGTAGGGACGCACTGCCAACCTTGCAGGGACCTCCTTGGCAACTCTAAGAGTGCAAGGCCTGATTCTGACCTGTGGGACCAGGCAGCTTGCCAGGGAAGTGTTGGAAGTGTGCTATGCTGGGTGCAGTTTTTCTGTACTACCTTGGGTGCTCCTCATCTACTGTCTGGGAGGGCACACTCACAAGTGAGCATCTGTTAGCTGTGGAGCATGTTTAGTTCATCTGTGTGTGTTCGTGTGTGTTTTATTGGCTGTGCAGCACATTAACCTTGGAGGAAGGAATTTTCCAGTAACTCATTGGTTAATAAACCTGTGCCTATACATTCAGTTGCACTGGGCAACTTACTCTGTAGAGGCTCTGTTTAGGTATCTCTTTCTTATGTTCCTACTGCTCTTTTTTCACAGCTTTATTATACAAGCCAGTGGATAGAGTGACTCGCAGCACACTTGTCCTTCATGTAAGTATCTGAAGGGTAGTTTTCAAACTTGAGGCTTCTTTCCTATTTTATTCGCCCTTCAAATTTTCCATGGTGCTGCAGGATTGCAAAAATAGACCTGTTATGCTGTGTAAGAGCCCTTTACGCTGAGGGGAGGGAGTCCATAGGTAGGAGCCTGCTACCTCTTCAGTGGTGTTACCAAGAAGTACAGAGTGTTACCTTCTTCTAGCGAGAAAGCCTTGCTCTAATCCATAAGAACAAGCTGGAGCATCTTGTCCTATAGCTCTAGTTAGGAGCTCTCAGACCCTTCTGCTTTCCAGTGCTGCTCATGATTCTGTTTTTTGTCTGTGTTCCTGGTGTCAGGATTTGCTCAAGCACACTCCAGTGAGCCACCCTGATCATCCACTCCTGCAGGATGCTCTGCGGATCTCGCAGAACTTCCTCTCCAGCATCAATGAAGAGATCACTCCTCGTCGGCAGTCGATGACTGTAAAGAAGGGGGAGGTGAGTCTTCCTGCTTTCATTATTTTCTCAGTTTCTAAATACTGGTCGTGCCTTTTCTGTAGAGCGGACTAAGAAGTTAGGCTATTAATTCACTTGTTGCTAAGAAACAGTTAGTGCAGTGTCCTTGTTCTGTAAAGGATGTAGTACAGCTCCTCACTGTGTTCTGTTTAGAAAACACTTTGAAAACCCAGAGAAAAAGTATGGTTTGAGTTTTGTCCTTAGCATTGTTACATCATTTGTCATACATCATTTCTATGACGCATGTTGCTATGGACTAAATGAATTTGCATTTTACCTGCAAACTGGAACCAAATGGGAAACCTGGGAGGAGAAAAAAAGTGAAGAAACATAAGATATCATAAAATATTAGGAAAAGCTGTTTTCCAGAATCTGCATTCTCACCACAAAACTCATTTTTTCATCCTCATTTCTAAATAATATTGTTGTAAATGGGAGCAGGAAGCAAAACAAGTAGAATGGGTTGGGAAAGCTGGGGGAAATGATTGCCTCCTAAGGTTGTAGTATAACTCTTCTCAGCGCTGCTAGGAGCTGGACTACACCCCAAAAGTTCTAAGATGTGCAGTTCCTTTACCTGCATGTAATATTGTGCAAGGAGGGCATAGAGCTACACAACAGACAAGTCCTGCACGCCTCAATGGGCTTGGTTCATGTGTCTCGGAACTTCACTAGAAAGCAACTCAGTCCTTCTGATGAGGAACGGCCAGGACTCACCGGAGTATTAATAGAGAAAAGGATGTAGGAGACTGGACAAAAGAGAGGTGCAGCTCAGGTAGTGTAAGTGTAAGAGGAATTGTGGCAGCTCACCAGAGACACTGGCTGATCAAAAGTGACCCAAATTACCCTGTACAAAAACCATCTCTTACAGAGCCCAGGAGATTAAGATACCATGAACCTTCATTATATATTCCCACATCCTGTCAGCTAAACATGCTTGCTTTTAGCTGTTAAACTCATTTTCAGCTGACAGAGATTTGCTGGAAGCTGCAGTACTGGGAATTTGGTGCACTTTGTCCTGCAAGTCTTGCTCATTGTCTCGTTTTGTCAACCGAGGAGAGTCTACAGCTGAGAACGGAGGAGGAGGGGCTGAGCAATTGGAGGCTGAGGTAGAAGCTCAGGCATCAGTCACCAGGGCCTCAGTGATAGTAGATGGCCTCATTAAAGTGGATGCTGATTGAGTCATAGCAGAAATCACAGGCTAGAATGCCCCCACACGCGAGAGAGCATTTTGTGTTGTCTGTCAGCATCTCAATGAGGGATGCAGGCTTTGGAAAGTGCCATGTGGAATCCTAATGAGGTGCCAGAGCCCAGGCAGAGGGACAGGCTCAGGAGGATGATCGTGATGATCTCTTTTTGGAGTGGTGTATTTGGCAGATCTTAGAAATCAGGAAGGGGAGGCTTGTCAGGATTGGGCTCAGCAGGCCTGTGCACACTCTCTCACTGGTCCTGCACTGACTCTGTGTAAGAGGAATTGTGATGTGGGGAGGAAAGAAGGGACATCCCCAAGGAGAGGGTTGCGGTGCGCTGGAGGGGCATTGGACATCCTTTGTACTCTCCCTCACTGCACACAGCTTGCACTGAGCCTGGGGAGGAAAAGAACTTGCTTCTGATGCTTCCCAAAGTTTGCCTTCCACTCTGGGAATCCGATGGTGAATAATTTCTTTAGTCATTTGACACCAATATTCCACTTTTTTCAAAGCGGTAATGCCCCAGTTGACACCAGTCTGTGTCTAGAGAATAGGTATGTTCACTCTCTGCATAGTAATCCAGAGACACGAGTCTGCTTCCAGCTACTCCATGTGGTTTAGTGATGGCTGCTCCTTCCTACAAGCTACTCAGCTTGGGGTCATTGCTGGGTTTTGTTTATGCCTGTAAATCTTTCCTTTTCTACTTATCCTTTCCTCCCACTCGTCTTGCTTGTGCTTCCCCCTAGGGTGACAGGACACTGTGCAGTTTGCATCTCCTAATTGACTGCTCTCAATGCATAATGCATTTTTTATTTTAATGAATCACCAGCTTGCTTTGATGGCTTTTTTTATTATTTGTCTTCCTCCCATTGAAATTTATTTGGTGGAAATGAAGGAGGGAAAACAGCCCTTTCCCCTCATGTACTGCTTAGGTGCTGATCTCAGTTATCTTTTTTTCCCAGTCCTTGCCTTTTATGTGGAATATTTTTCCCCTTTGAATGTCATGGGGAGGAGTCAAATCTCCTTTGCCAGCCTCTTGCTCCAGCTCTTTTTTCAGGATTGCTTTGAACTGGGGAAAGCAGCCGGTTGTTAATCTCCCTAGTGACAGGCTGCTAAGGAGAGGAGCGCAGGTCAGGAGAGAGTACAGGCTCATCAGCACAATATTCCTCCCTTTTGCAAAAGGTGATTCCCTGCTCCAGGAGCATTGACCTGCCTGCCGTCTGTGAGATGTCAGCTGTCCTTCCTGCACACAGGCCTCCTGGTTCTGCTTGGCTCAGTAGGCCTTTTTTTCTAATTCTAGATTTAGGCATATAAACTGAAGGTTTTCTGTGATGCGTGGACCTAGTTTAATTTGCTGGGCCAAATGGGTGTTTCAGGTAGTGCAAGGAGATGGGAACAAAGCGGGTAAAACCATTCACGAGAGGGACAGAAAGGGTGCAACAGGGAAGGCAGTGTTGGTGGGTTAAGCCTATGAACACATAGTTTGGTCCATGCTGCCTGCCAGGCTGACTGTAGCTGGTCTTCTCTGCTTTGTGGTTTCCTGAGGGCTGTGGTATGGAGAGGCCAGGAGAGCACTAGTCTCAGCCCGGTCACACAGAAGAGCCAGGAGGGCTGATCTGGGCTTTTGGATCTGTTGCCATTAGCCTGGTCTGCTACATTCTCTTGTTCCCTCCTTTTCTTCCCATATTTTTACTTTTCGGGGTTTACTTTTTGACTTTTTTATGATGTGTTATCTGCAGGTATCCACTTTGCCAAGCCTCTAGATAACCAAAGAAATGCATGGGCTGAAAGGGGGTCTGAGTAGTACTGTACCTTCTGACTTGGAATGTGAGTGGTGGAGAATCTTCCATCCCTTAGGACAATGGAGCAGGCAAATAAGATTTGCTCACTGCTGATTCTTCTTTATCACTATCCTCTTGTCTTAAATAGGGAACCTGTTTAAGGTTCTACTGGGGGTGGTCCCTTGGGGAAGCAGGAAAACAAATGCTTTGAGGTGAAGGATGTGCCACTATTACATGCCAGAAGGGTCTTTATTGGACCTTTTCTAGTCTTACTAACAGAGCAGCTGTATGGACCACATTGGGTTTTTTCAACTAAGCCTGGATGCAGATGACTGTAGTAGAGCTTGTCATCTTTCCCTGCCAGAAGCAGAGGCTTATGTTTCCAGCTAATTCAGCCCATTCTTGTAATGCAGGAGTGAATGAAACTGCAAAAAGCTGCCGAGTTCAACTGGGAGATGGTGGTTCCTTTCTCAACTGCTGCTCATCTAACGCTCTTTGCAGGTTGTTGTCTCAAGGCAGTGCAGATCAGCCTGAATGGTTGTGGCTGCTTTTTCTGCCTTGTCCCTGGCCGTGCAGTCCCACCTTCTCTGAAGTGTTAACACAGTGGCATGGAGGAATGGAGCTGCCTAAAAATGAAGCCTTTTTGGGTTTTGGGCCACTCCACCGGCTCATTGGTGTCTGGTCTCACCAGCACCAGTCCAGGCACAAGCGGGGCTGACAGGCAGTTCCTTTTGGATTCAAGCCTGCTAGATCACATGTTGGATCAGATTATGCTGCTGTGCATCTTTTCCCTTGACCTGCAGAGAACAGGCTGCCTGGCAAGCTGCTCTGCTGTATTTCTTAATGTGGTTTTAAGCTGCAGTCAAGAAAGGGGTTGCCTTAGGCTACTGTTTAACATGGTAGAGACCAAGTGTGCTAGGGAAGGGAAAGGACAAAGGACATTTGCAAGGAAGCAGAAGTTGCAAACTAAAGCCTTTGAAAAGGTGGGAACTAAGCTTAGCTGCACGGCTTGAGGCCTGGTGCCTACTGCTTCTGGAGGCCTTTGGCAGATGTTGGCAGTAGAGCCAAAAATAATCTTGAATGCTTCATACTCTCTTACAGCTGGAGTCAGAGAGGTCCTGGTGACAGGAGCTTTGGTAAGATAAAAGAAGGGCTATTAACATGCTCAAAGAACAGCCAGTTTAGCTTCCTAGCAGAGCATCCCTTTATTCTGCAGCGCTGCTCTTGCAACACATGCACACGCACGCACACACAAGGAATCGTTTTCTTCCTACGCTCTGCAGAAAGCCAAACCACCTCTTCCTCACTGACACATGCCAATACCCATCTCCTGCTTTTACCCTCCTCCTCCTGCATCACACATGTTCCAGTCCTTCCTGGGGCTCTCACCCACGCACGCTGCAGGCCTCTGCTGTCACCACCACATCGGATGAGCTCTTTCCTCGGCACACAAGTGAGGAGACGGCCTTTTGTACAGCTGTGGTTCTGGATGAGTAGATTTTTAAATTCCACTTTTCGTCATGTGTCTCAGACAAGCTGGTCTTCTGCCACGCTTCCTGGAGTTAAACAGTACTTGACAGCAGCAGGATTTATCATATGCAAACAGAACAAAAACACTGTAGGATGACTAGATGAGCATACAGGTAGTCGTGAGGTTGGTAGTAGAGGAGGGGGAGATGCTCAGTGACCGAAGTAAGAGGAGGATGACAGCAACTGGCAATCCAAAGAGGATATCCAAGCACTGAAAGATGTACAGGGAGAGCTCTTTTGTCCAGAGCACTGAGGTAGGTGGGAGAAGAAGCAGCTGAAAACATGCAAAGGAAAGCAGGGCCTAGAAAGGAGGCTTTGGATTTATACTGCACCAGTACAGGAGCTTTGCAAGAGGCTCTGAAGATAACAGTCATCCCAGGCCCTGTTTGAGAGATTAACAGTGATCCTAATTCATTCCATTATGACACAAAATAAGAAGTTTTCCTCCAGGCTTCCTGGAACATCTTTCTGTAGCTGAGCTGAGCTCCCATACTGGACATCTGACAGCCTTGGGGCTGCCTCTGGAAGAGGGGGGGGTCACTTTGCCACTGTACTGCCACTCTGATCCAAAGCTTGTGTTTTCTTGGACATTTATTTGGTGTTCCTGTAGTCTATATGTCATTTCAGGGTATTAGGAAAACTTTAGCACCTTTGGTAACCTTAGCAAGTAACTTTGGAAGCGAGGTGGAGAGATGGTTTCCCACACATAAGTGATTGTATGCCATGTACAGCAGGACCACCCAGCCAAAAGGCTGCATGTTTCAGGAGACCCTGTTTAATCGGAGGCCACCAAAGGAATAGCTGTTGCTGACCCTGGGTGGGAGGAGTTGACATTGGTTCCCAAACCACTAGAGAAGGCCTGTGGAGCTGAGGTGGCATGGGCATCTGTATGATTGTGATGCTGGCTCCCCCAGCATGGGGTAGAATGGGCTGACTCGTGTCAGGAGGTCCAGTAAGGTGCCCCACACTCCCTCACTGTGAGGTTTGCCAAGAATCCGGTAAGACAGTTGGGAAATCCTTTTATTGTTTCCCTTTGACCTGCTGAACCCTCCCGGCAAGATGAATCATTTATAGCAAAGGATGTGACCCTTTGCTGGAAGTGCTCCTCCTCTGCTCCACTGGTGCTGAGCAGCCTGGGGCATGGCTGTTGTGCCCAGTCCTGACAAAAGTCCTGCTTTCCCAGAGAAGCTGGTAGTTTGATCTAATATCAAGCTCCAAACCCCTGTGGGGAGAGATTTCCTGACTTGATCCACAAATGTTTTCTCCTGTCCTCCCCTCCCCAGATACTTGGTTGCTTTTGTGGCAGTTTACCCCTGCTTACTGAAGGGAGATCTTCCCAACCACCTCCTGAGTGGGAAGATAGGAGGAATTAAAGATCTGGGAAGCTCAGTGTTTTCCTTGGAGTAGCTCATAGGAATATATCCCTTTCACCTTTTTACTTATCTTCCAGTCAAGCTTAGGAAATACAGCCTCGTCTTCTTCCTACCCAGCTCTCTTTCTGGGAGATTGTGCTGCCAAAGACCTTTTTCTGCCTCACAGTAACACTGTGTCTCATGCCAGCCAGGCTATTCTGTACCCAGGACTGCTAGCCAAAATAAACTGAGTGCAAATGAGTGGTACCTCAGTCCCAGATGGGTAGCGTGAAGGCTGTTGAATCTCGCTCCTGTTTTGGCATCGTATGGCTGAGCTTGCTGCTTGGGTTTTGGGGAGATGTGGGACAGACAACATGGCTTCTTGGAGGAGGTCTGCTTGGATGATGACAGCCAAGCAGCAGGTTAGATGCAGCTTCAGAAGGCAGAAGAATGGGTGGCCTGTTGGAACCAAGCAGGCCATGTGAGGAGGTCTGTAGCCTTGCTTGCAGGGAATACTGATGGGTTCTTATTTTCTTACCTTCTGCAGAGCTGACACAAAGATTTCCGAACACTGGTGCCTCTGTATGGGCTTCCCCTTCACTTGAGGACACGCTTGTCTTCAAAATGCTCTGCTCTAGGTGATGGTACTGGAATCCTGCCAAAAGCAGGGGGCTGATCTAGGGCTGAGCCGTTCTCCTTCACAGTCCTCCAACAGCTCTTAATGGGCCTCTGCCCTCCATTGCCAGTGAAGAAACACATTGCTGGCCATGTTGTTGGGCTGTCTCTGCCACCAGAGTGATCTTCCCAGGAT
Organism: Eurystomus gularis; assembly: GCA_013400335.1. Classification (NCBI taxonomy): domain Eukaryota; kingdom Metazoa; phylum Chordata; class Aves; order Coraciiformes; family Coraciidae; genus Eurystomus; species Eurystomus gularis. Next base: position 683,369 of record VZZY01015695.1, read on the forward strand.
GGGAGGCTACGTGCTTTGGATCAACCAGAGGTATTTTCAGCAAGGAGCTCTCAGTGGGGTGCTGGGCTCAAGTCTTGGCTGATCTCACACACTGGCAGTGTCTGGCAGAGGGGGACAGAAGGCCAGGTCAGGACTGTGCTGTGTCCCTGCCAGGTAGGGAAGGGACAGTGCCACATCCTGCTGGGTAGCAGAGCTGAGTGATCTGTGAGAACATCTTCACACCTATGAACAATGAGCAGAGGTTGAGCTGGCAACAAGCAGCTATTCTCATTGCCCCGGAGGAGCTGGGGTGATTTGCAGCGTAATTAATATGCATCAGATCTAGAAACCTGAGATCAGGGTTTTGGCTTGCCTAGAAAATATCTTTCCCTGCTTCATTATTGCTCCCAAATGAAATTCTTCACAGCTGTGGAGAGTGTATTTGCTACTGACAACATACCACCTCCTTTTTATTTCTTTGTTTTTAAAGCTGTGTTTCCACTTTCCTACCTGGGGTTTGTTCACCAGGCAGGAGGGGGAGACATGCACAAGTGCGCATCAGTGGCAGAGACATTTAATGCAGGCAGGCGTTCTCTCCAACACCACTGAGAAGAAGCCAGGAGGATCACGCCCACCTGAAAATAAAGCATTAACATATGTACAGGCCTTTCTGAGCCTCAGTCACTGCTGGATACCGGATCTCTACAGGCTTCTGCCCGGAGATGGTGCAGCAGTCTGCTGGGGAGCAGCCTTGCTTCCTAGCACTACGGGAAAGGTGCAGCTTTTGCTGCTGCTCACAGATTTCCACCAAGATGAGATGCTGATGCTGCTCTGTGTTCTTTAACAGCTAACTGTGGAGCTAGTGCAGCTGCAAACAGGAGAACACAGACTCTTAGCCCATGTCAGGAAGTTTTGGGTGCTGTAGGACAGAGTGTGGAAACAAGAATTATGTCTGCAAGGGCATTTCTGTGCCTTGTGTTCCTTGCCGTGATGCCTGCTGGGCTCAGGACTGCTGTAGTTTGTATTCATTTCAGAGCGCCAAGGTGGGAAGAATGGTGGGCGGAAGGAGAGGCAGCTGAGGGTTTGTCCTCCCACACCCTCTGCAGTAAATGTGTTCAGGGCTTGGAAAGTCACACAGCAAACAAAACCCATGGGGCATAACCTGAGAAACTGAGGCATCAGTTCTGGTTTGGATGTCCTGACCTTGCTCAGGTTAACTGCATTCCTGTTGCATACTGCTGCGTAGCTGAGCACAGCCGCCTCTGAGAAATGGACAGGTTGCCTGTCTGCGTTTCCCAGCGTGGGGATCACAGGAATGTTGCAGGTGGGGAGTGAGTTGTGCCTCAGGTCCAGAGCACGGGCCTGGAGCAGGCTTGACAGTGAGCAGCAGCAGCAGCAGTGGGAGGTGTTGGTTAGCACGGGGCAGTGGTAGCAGATCGCTCCTATTCCCAGCCACAGGGCTCTGGGCGTAGATGGTACATGTAGCAGGTCACTTGCTGGTGTCAGGGGAGCATCCTCTTAGCTGGAATTGCAAGGAAACAGTATGGGAAAGGGAAAAGTACCTTAGCATACCTGTGTGCAGAAGCTGATGGCTCTTGCTTGTACTGGTTGTGAAGCAAGGCAACACTGACAGTTATGTGAGAATAAAATTTGCCTGAAGTTGAATACCTCTGACTTCTGTTTGAAAGTCAGATGGAGTTCCAGATGTGCACTTAGAGTCCTATTGATCCTGACATCAGAGCAGCAGGCCTGAGCATAGAGCAGCTCTTGAAAGCCCTGGCTTGGTCACTGGTAACAGCCCGTAGCCATCTGCCTTGGTGCCAGTGCTCCAGCTCTTTTGTCTTTCAACTGCGGAGTCCTCATAAGGGAGTTAGGAAAGTGATGCTGCCAACCTGCGCCTCTCATTTCGGAGGCTGTGAAGCTGGTGAAACTACAAACAGGAATAAAGGCATCAGGGTTGTGCAGCTTCTCTGCATCTTCTAGGTTTGGGGAATGTTTATATGATATACAGAAGAGATTTCAATGGGCAGGGGTGGGGGCATATCCAGCTGGTCCTGTTTAAACACAGGCTGGGAGGGGACTACTGAGAAGTTCGTGAGATACACGTTTTGTTCAGGAATTATCCCGTAACAGCACTTGCAATAAAGCAGCAGCAAGGGCATTCAGCTGTGAGTGTTGACACACTACTGTGTGAAGGGGGAGCGGAGGTGTGGGTGGAGGTGTTCGCTGCTCTTTCTCCCTGCTGGGGCAGCTTTGCTGGATTCAGTGGCGGGGTGAGTGACTCCTGAGAAAAGTGGTGTTTGCTGCTCTCTGCTGGTTTCTGAGGGCATGTTGTACTCTCAGCGATGCTGGCCCTTGGGTACACAGGAGCTGGGCAATGACTCACAATAAATTACGCTTGGGCTCAGGAGCAGGTGATGGAGAGAAGCCTGAAGTCTGGCCCAGAAGCAGATAATAAAGAAAACACATGGCCATTTCTGCCCCTGGGAGAGCGGGCAGCAGCAAGCAGAGCTTACAGCAAGGGATGTTTAATAGCCTTGTTTCTTATTTCTGAATTAGACCAATTTACTAAACTGGCTCTGGTAGGAGCCTTGTCTAAGGAACGTGTTGCCTCATTGCCAAATCTGGCACTCATATTGCACTAAAACATAGTTTCTGTTTTTTTTTTCACCAGCACCGGCAGCTGCTGAAGGACAGTTTCATGGTGGAGCTGGTTGAGGGGGCTCGCAAGCTACGTCATGTCTTTCTTTTTACTGATCTGTTCCTGTGTGCCAAGCTCAAGAAGCAGATTGGAGGGTGAGGTTTTCCTTCTGGACTAGTTGCTTTGCACCTCAGCTTCAGCAGAATCCTGTGTCTAGCCAGCAGTTTTAGTTGAACGTGAATACCCCATACCTGTGTAACCATAATCCACAAAATGTAGTTAGACAAGGGATGATCAGCAAGGTAGTACTTTCTATTCGCTGAGACCTTGGCCTAGTCCTGATCCTTCAGGAAAGGGTCACTCCTCCTGCCCCGAGCCCTCCTAGGAAAATATGATGTGCTGCTGGTATTCTGGACAAATGCCATTCATTTTTTTTGCTTCCCTTCTCCTTTAATGGGTGACATTCTTCACTTTTTTTTTTTGTTAGTACGGTTATTAATTTTGGCTTTGCAGCTACAGCCAATTAAGAGTTTTGCAGAAAAATGGAAAAGGTACAATAAGCGGATTGTGTCAACCCCAAAGTGCAGGTATGCAAACAGCTTTGTTGACATTATTCAGATATGAGGGAAGAGGAACCTTTACCAACATACTGCCTCAAACAGGACTTCTCTTCGTTTGGTAAATGTTATGCTCGAGGAGACCCTTCTCATCTTCTTGCCCTCCTCAAGCAAAAAGTTTTCTCTGCCCCTTTGGAAGCACATGCTTGTGAGGAATGAACGTTCAAAAGAGCGAGACATTCCCAAGAGTGGATGTTCCTGACAGTAGAGGTGGAAAAGGGAATAAATCACATGAAAGATAAAAGAATGAACTGGTTATCTTGGTGAAATCACTGAAGAATGGCAGTTACAAGCTGTAGTTTCTCTCTCTGGATTACTCAGAGGTTTATACATACTGGCTCACCTGCCCTATTTGGCCCTCCTAGCTCAGGCAGGAGTCACCTGGGTTTAGATCGTAGGTAGCAGCCAGGTCAGAGGAATGGCTTTTGAACTTTGCCTCTATGGAGGCTTCTAAGGGAGAGCGCAGGCCTGAAAGGGTTTGCAAAAGATCATTGGGGCTTCTTAGGTTGAAAAGAACTAGTTAACAGAAGAAGTTGCTGTACTGGCTATTGGCCCTTCTAGGCTTTCTTGACAGAAAGCAGCCCTTTACCTGAGATTTTCCACATGGGAGTCACAGAGATGTTGTGCCCTTTTCTGTATCTCACGCTCTAGAGTGAGGAAGGACTTGTGGAAAGGGGGAGTGGGTGTTGCCAAAAACCATTAACAGTAAAATGTTTGGACTTCCTGTCTTTCAGAAAAAGCCAGCAATATGACTGCAAATGGTACATCCCGCTCACTGACCTTAGTTTCCAAATGGTGGATGAGTCTGAGGCAGTGCCCAATATCCCACTGGTACCTGATGAGGAACTGGATGCCATGAAGATCAAGATATCCCAGATCAAGAATGACATCCAGCGTGAAAAGGTAAAAGGAGTTGAGCACTCCATACCAAGTACAGACTCAGTGTCTCTGCTGAGATGAGGTGCTGATAGAAGCAGCGTTCCCAGAGTGGCACAGCACAGGGAGTCATGCTAAACCAGACTGTTCAGCAGAGGCTCGTGCTGCAGCTGTTTTCAGTGATATCCAGATACTCTGCAGCCCATCGCTGCTTGTCCTAGTACATGGCCTGAATGACGGTATCCTGTGAGAAGACAGATTCCTTTCGACCCTGTTGTACCCAGTAGCTTCTCTACTTGTCTGGAAATGCCTGTGACTGCTATTCCTGAGCATCCATTTGGAGGGTGGGGCTCTTATGCCGCAGATGTGAGAAGGCCTGGGAGTGTGGCATGCCAATTTCTGTTAAATATGATCCTGTAAGTGCTTTTGGTCAGAAGCTTTTGGTCATGTACTTCTGAAATTTTGCAGGCTCAGTTATGCTTTTTCTTCACTGCTGTCAAAACACCAGCAAATATATGGAGAATATCAGTTATGTTGACTGGACAGTCTGGCACAGATGTGCTGTCTCTGGCCCAGGCTTCTCTTTGCTTGCAAGACATGCATTCTTAGTGGTGTTAGACTCCAGGCTTCCTGGAACCCAAAAAATAAATAAGAGTTTGAAAACTGAAAGCCTGCTGGCGTTTAGAACAGGATATGGATAACATTGCTTGTATTGTGAGAAGACTATCCCCCACGCTTCCAAAGAACATGCTTCTGCCTCTCTGCCTGGGCTGGCTTTCAGAGAGGGCTTCCTGGAAAAAGTAAGATATTAGGAGGAGCATCATGTGGAAGCCTCTTACACACACAAGGTCCAGGTGTCTGAGATACCGCACTTCAGGGTACTAGTGCCAAACGAGATACCTGGCTGGGTTTGTGACTGGGTTTTGTCCAAGAAAAAACTTGGTTTTAGCTGATCTCTGTTGAAAATGGGTCAGTCGGTGGTGAGTGGGAGAGAATTTTGGTAATAGAGTTCTGGGCAGCTTCTAGAGAACATCCTTACAGTCTTCTTAGTTAAGGATGCTTGTGGATGACCTGGCAGTGCTATGGCTGCCTGGTGACATGATGCTGCTTCAGCTGCTGCAACAGAAACTACAGGGTATAGCTAGGAGAGTGGCCATGCTCCTCTGCACCTTCATCTGGAGCAGCTGGACCTGGGGAACAGAGTCAAGTCTGAGTGTAGAGATATGCAGGTAACATCTTCCTGAGCAGCTGGGAGCCCTGTGGATCCTGTTGACAGCATTTCTCCTCCCTGGGGCTGTTTGCCTATTCGCAGAGGGAAGGGACTGTGGATCTTAAACATCCGTCAGTGTAAATGGGGACAGATGTTGGAGAATGACATGTTTCCTCTGTCTCCCTCTCTCCCCTACCCTTCAGAGGGCCAACAAAGGCAGCAAGGTCATTGAGAGGTTGAAAAAGAAGCTCTCGGAGCAGGAATCCCTCCTCCTGCTGATGTCTCCCAACATGGCCTTCCGGGTACACAATCGCAATGGCAAGGTGAGTGGCTCTCCTGGCTGCCCGCAGTGTGCAAGGCAGAGGTCGAGGAGTGTGTGTGTTTGTGTATGCTGTTATACAGGGAGGTCTTCATGCCCTCTATTATCTGGCACGAGAACGCTTTCCAAGCAGCAGACACCTAACCCTTGCTATGATGGCATCTTGTAAGGCTATGACTAATTTGTATGCAACACTGGCATTTAGAAAATAACATTAAAAATCCATCTTGTAGCTCAGCACCTGCCCTGACACAGCGATAGGAGCGGCTCTCTTCACCTAAGATAAGGCTCTGCAGCATCTGCCTTCTAGACTCCCGTTCAAGTTCAAGGCGTAGCACACCCAGGGCTGTCTCCTCAGGACTGTGGGCTGCACTTGGCGCCAGGGATGCTGAACGGTTGTGAACAATCTCCTTTAACTCGGTGTGCCAGAGGTATCCCTTGCTCTGGCAGTGCTGCAGCCTGTCACTAGGGCCTTTTCATGCATGGGACACAGGATTCTCACAAGATCCTGTTACTACTCGGAGAGAATCCACAAGATGGTCACTGCTTCCTCAGCTTGCATCAGTGTCTAGGCCTGTGCTGGAGGATTTTTAGTTTCCTGGTGCAACCGTTGTGAGGAATAGCCATGGGACCTCGTGCTGCTGGGGATGCAGCTGCTGCTTGCAGGGGGGAGCTCTGTGAAAGCTCTTATTGCAGGAGTCCGTGATAGTACCGCTGGCATGTTGCTGAGAAGACACAGTGCCAGAGTCCTGCCTGTCACTGACAAAGCTGTGATGTAGGGTAACTGGCAGAGCACCAGGACAGTACACCCAGCAGTTTCACTGCAGAAGGGTGGCAGACAGGCAGGCTTGTTCTCAGTGGTCACTCAGACTAATGCATACCCTGTTGTCTTCTGTTCTCCTGGGTAGAGTTACACATTCCTCATTTCATCGGACTACGAAAGGGCAGAGTGGAGGGAGAACATCCGGGAGCAGCAGAAGAAATGTGAGTGTCTCTCAGCTGGGCAGTGGTACAAATCCTGTGATCTTATTAGAGAGCAGGAGTCCAGAGGATGAGGTGTGGGGCAAAAGAGAGATGTGCATTGAAATCCACGGTGCAACATGGATGTCTTCTGTCTCTGCACATCTGAGCCTGTGTGACTTGTTTGCAGCAACTTGTAGGGAATGTGTAGGAAGAGCATTTACTAAAGGGTGTGGAGAGATTCTCCCATTGACTCTGGAGATTGGAGCTCTGTGCAGTTCCAGGTAGAGGGAACAGCTGCACCCTTTTACCTGGCTCCAGTCCAGTACTTTTTTGGCACGGGCGTTTTTTAGATTTGCAAGAAAATAAGAGCCCCCCTTGTTTCCTCTGAACCATCCTTTACTCCAAAGAGTAACTAAATATGCTTTCAGTAGAGCTGGGCTGCAGCAGCAGTGCAGACCTGAGCACCACGGTACTGTTGCTGAGCATTGCCCAGGGAGCAGCTGTCCCATGTATGCCCAGAATGAGGGAGCATGTGTCCAGCTTCTGCTTTGAATTTTAATTTCTTCCTCTTTGAACCTCCTTGGCAGGCTTTAAAAGCTTCTCACTCACATCGGTGGAGCTCCAGATGCTGACAAACTCCTGTGTGAAGCTTCAGACAGTCCACAACATTCCCCTCACTATCAATAAGGAAGGTGAGACCTTTGGTGTATGCTTTCACGTGGTACGGCTGCAGTGAAAACCTACCCCAGCTGCCTTTGTGCATTTCCCCTAGAACTGCTCTTACTGTTTCTTTTTGCTACTGGCTTCAACCTGGTGATGAGTTAGAAACTTAAAAGCTCTTGTAAAACAAAAGCTGAGACCATATGTACACAACTTGTGTAGTTGAGTTGAAGCAGGTGATAGTGTACTAAAATAAAAGAGAGTAGCAGAACAAGAACAATCTGTCATCCCAGTGTTACTTGCTGCAACAATAAAATATAAGCTCCAAATTATATGGCCACATATAAGTTAGTAAAATATTCCTGGACATCTTCCAGTATATACTAATTGAGTAGAAAATGGTCTTTACATGCAGCCAGGGATTGGAGCGCCTGTGGAGGCCTAACCTGGGACAGCTTTGAACTATGTCTGGGAATCCTTTGGAAGTGCACTAGTTGGCCAAAATTGTGTCAGAGACCATCCTAAAATACTATTTCATTTGCTAGTATAGACGTAGCCTCTGTATTTTACTTTTTCTCCTTTGAATTTCTTCCATGCTGTCTTGCTGACCCTAGCAATGTCACTGTCAAAGCCGTACGTTGCCAGAAGGTGTTAGAGGTGAAACCAACACAACCTGGAGCAGTCTCCTCTTGCAGAAATGGCTAGATTACACGTGCCGTCCTTTTAGGGACAGTTTACCCTCTGCTGACAAACCTCTGTAACATCAGTCTCATCACTCTGACTTTCGCTCTTGGCTCCTCTGTGAATGTAACAAAATTTCTTGGCTCTTTTGTATAGATGATGAATCCCCAGGTCTCTACGGATTTCTAAATGTCATTGTCCACTCTGCCACAGGATTCAAGCAAAGTTCAAGTGAGTTGCAGTTCTGTAATGCACAGAGGTGTTGAGAGGGTTTAGATAATTCAGGTGCTGTGACAGCTGGGTGCGGGCTGGGATGATGGTGAGGAGGAGAGGCGATTTGGGGAACTGGAAATGGAATCAGGGCATGGGTGTAAATGTAGGGCAATGCAAATTTTAATGCTGCTATTAACTCTTAGATCATGATCAAGGATCAGGCATGCATCATTAATTTTTAGTCCTAGTCTGTTGGCATTTTTTAAGCAGTATTTGCTAATTGCCCAATAGTTTTAGACACAAGTCAGCCCTTATCCTGAATTCTTTCAACTGTGTTTTGTTTTGCAATGAAAGAATGGGAAAAATTCTCTGGCCCCAGAATTTTTGGTGTGGAGAAAGAGGTGTTAAAATTCAGGGGAGTGATTTGACAGAAGGATTAAAAAAGGTAAAAAAATAGCGTGAAGTGGACACCTGTAGAAATAAACATACTTCTGAGCCATTGAGGAGGATAATCCAGGGAAAGCTGCAAAGCTTACGAGTCGTGTGGTGGGGATACTGTTGGTATCCAAGCTGCGTGTGCAGGACAGGAGGGAGCTGGGGGTGCGTGCTTTCTGTTCGCCTTCCTCCTGCTGAGCCACTGGCTTCCCAGAAGCTGGCTACCACCACTTAGAACAGAACTCGCAGAGGCAATGTCTACAGCTCATCACTAGCTCTTCCAAACCACCAGGTACCACACAATTAACCACTTTGTGAAGATAATGAGTTTTTGATGGCTGGCCCCTAACCTACTCTTTCAGAGATATTCTGCTGATGCTGTTCTCCCTGAAATTGGTTCTGATGTGTTGATGGGATCCAATATGTACCTGGGGAAGTTCATTTCGCATTGGTGTACACCACCTGCTCATGGTGGATTGATTTGGGAAATACTGGATAAGAGCATCCACCTGATTCTTGACAGAGGGGCTTGTCTGTGCCAAGGCCATTTATGCAGTGGTGCTGGTACTTCAGCTTCATAAAGGTGACTCTGCTGGTCCAGATGATGAGATTTGTGCTGGCACTGATACAAAGAAGATGCAAATGAAGTGATGAATGCAAGTTAGGAGATTCTAGAAATTTTTAAAAAGTTTCTTCCCCTGTCTCCCCTCCTCAGATTTGTACTGCACGTTAGAGGTGGATTCTTTTGGGTATTTTGTGAACAAGGCTAAAACTAGAGTTTACAGAGACACCACAGAGCCCAACTGGAATGAGGTAGGTTGGATTTTTCTTAATGTGACTTGTTTCTTGTGCCAAACATGAATGCACGATGGGCAGAAAACCTGCAAATGAAAGAGCTTGCCGCATGCGCAGCACTTGTGCTGCATGTGCTGCCTCTCAGCAGACACTTCTGTGCCAGGTTCATTTGGTTGTCAGGGCTTGCAAAAGATTTTCTCTTGGATTAGCTATAGTTAAACATTTCAGTACAAAGGAGTCTTGTCCAATGTTTTATCATTTAAACAGATGCATGTGTGATGATTTTTTTTTTTTAAAGAGACAAGTGAAAATATGTTGAAGAAGGAGGTGGGTATGTTTATTTGTTGTGAGGGGGAAGAGTTAGCTATAGATACTTTGCCTGTTTACAGCCAACTCAAACCTGCTGGGGAGCAAAATTAAATACAAGGATGGTGGGTGAGTTTGTTTCTTTAAATGATGCTTTGCGGAAAATCAGTGAAACCTGACTAAGGAGTCAACCATCTCTGATTTGACCACCTGATATACACAAAAGACAATTTCAGTTTATTTCTAGGGAGGAGGTTTTGATCAGTCCTGAAGTGCTCCCTCCTGGTGGGTTTTAAGGAGACTATTGATTATTAAGAGACTGGTGTCCTGCCGTGATGTATTAATTGCTCTTTCCTTTCCTGGTGCCCTGCAGGAGTTTGAGATTGAGCTGGAAGGCTCACAGACCCTCCGGATTCTGTGCTACGAGAAGTGCTACAACAAAACCAAGCTCACCAAAGAGGACGGCGAGAGCACAGATCGCATAATGGGGAAAGGACAGATCCAGGTAAGACTGTGCTTAATTCACCCCGCTACCTTTACTGCAAAACACAACAGGGCTTTGGAACGCTGCAGTGCATCAGCGAGGATTTTTCTTCTGACTGTCTCAGCACTGGAGATTTTTCTCCAGATAGTGGGGTATGCAGTACGATTCACAGGCACCGTTTTCCCTCTTCCCTTGCCCCCTTATGCCTGCTTCAGTACCCTTATGGAATAGATGCTTTTTCATGAAAATTTACATTTTTATCTCTGATTTGCCTGTTAACTTCAAAACTTGCAGCACAGTGCGTAGGAACTGCAGTGTCCCTGAGCCCTAGGCACTGTTGAGGATGCTTCGTCTGTAAATCACATGGAAAAAATGCTACGTTCTGTATGTGCTGGAAGTTGATTGATGTGATAGCAAGGCCTTGGAAGACAGGCTTATTGTCCTGATAACTGCCATGTCCAGAGTATGGTGTCCATGACAGCAGGCTGCCTCCGAGAGATTTGGCCTGAGACACTTTGTCTATGTGGCAAATTTGTAATACAGGAGGGAGGTGATGAGGTGATTGCAAGCGGATGCTGCTCTGGGGAGCTGCTGTGTGGTAAAGCACTAAGGCTCCATGTAGCAGAAAGGAGGATGACATGGAGAACACATTCCTCCTCTTCTTCCAGCTTTGTTGCACTGTCTGTCCACAGCTTTAGGAGGGTGTTTAAATGCTTGCTCTGAGGACATATTCTTTTGCTGGACTGGCTGCTGTACAGAGCAGAGAACCTGCCCAGATACTGTGTTTTTTCTGGCACACTTTAAAATACCACCGGTTCTCCATTTACATTTGACTCTTCATCACTCCCTGGATGTCAGCTTTCTCCAACATTTGAGTGGTGGTCACACAGGCCAAGGCCATTTGTGGGAATTCAGAAGCAGCTCTGACTGATGGCAGTCTGCAGGACCATGGCTTACCTTTACTCTAGAAGGGTCCATTGTCTAAGTGAGTTTCAGTAGGCCTGCTCCTTTCCGTCCCTCCTCACAGCCCTGAGGCAGCCATGCCATTTTCAGGGAAAGCTTTTGTCACCAAACCCGTGGTGGGTGGTTGAAGGAACTTGCGTGCAAATCAATAAATGCTGGTACCGGGCGCCTCCTGTGCATGTCTCTCAGGCTAACCAGAAATCTGAACGTCCCTTCTGCTAACAAAACCTTATTTGCCATGGAGCTGAGCAACTACAAAAGAGCAAGTTTTCAGCCCTGAAATGCCCTGGAGATTTGTGAGCTCATATTGGAGAACCCTGAAATCACTGACCCTATAAATTCTTCAAATATTTTACATAGAAAGATTAAACAATGAATAAAATATTTTAAATTGTTAGCAATTTTTTTTTTCACAAGAGTGGGCATTTTTATGCATAGCACTCATACATTCTGTTAAAACATTTTATATTAAGTTAATAAGGAAAAATACTCTTTGGTGATACTTGAATATTAATTGCATCTTGATTCTTTTAGAGAAACCTAAACGGTGGAAAGTAAAAAACCAAACAAACCGAAACACCAACAAAACCACCACCAACAACAAAATGAACAAAGCCAATAAAAATGTTTCTTATTAATTTGCAGAAATTGCATTCTGTTGTATTGTAAAAGGCAACTGCAAAAGTTTTCTTGCTTTCAGTAAATCCCCCTTGCAATTTATAGAGAAACTTGGTGAACTCTCAAAACATCCTCTTAACTCCCCGTGATTTCTGTCCCATCACACAACTCTTTAGCCCTATAGAATAATTGCAAAGAGAAGCCGTAAGAGTCATGGAAGATTTTGGGTTTGTAAGAATTATTAAAGGTTTTTATTTGGGTTTAGTTTTATTTTTAAAGCAAACACCATTTCTCTGTTAAGAACTCATAACAATGCAACAACAAACTCAAAATACAGCCTGTGGCTGAAGGTTAGCCATGTTAGTGCTGTCAGCATCTTTTCCAGTCACTGCTTTTATAGTCATTTTGTTTCAGGATTTTCCCAGGTGCTTTTACATAAAATTTTGTTTACTTTAGAGTTGCTAGTGTACCTAGGGCTTTCCGTTTTGTTGGTTTTGTTGTGTTGTCATTATTCAGCCAAAGTATGTCATGTGTAAAGCCAAGGTCTGTGAAGCTGGATGAGGTTTTTTCTTTTTCTCCTGAATTCCCTTTAGTTAACTCTGGAAACATCAGGAGTCGTGTCTGCATCCTCCCGCTGATAAAAACAGGGCCGTTTCTGAGCTGGCCTCATGGCAGTGTATTGTTAAGCGATGTATTCTTGTAAATCTGCGGCCTCCCACTACTGGGATTTCTGACTCACCAAATTCACTGAGCTGCAGTGATGAAGACAATGCATCAAGGAGACGAGGGCTATTTTGGCTGTGAAATGTTTATTAAATCTCTCCGTTACATAATGGCACTGGAGGAAGGAAGACTGGAAATTGGTCCATGTGGTCAGAAGCTTCCAGGAATGGGCAGCAATTTTAATAGCTCCCATTGCTCATATTTTGTTTTCCTATGGAATCTTTTATTTACCTGTTTTTATAGCCACAAGCAAGAGCTTTGTTACTTGCCAAGCTGCAAGCTTTCACCCTGAAAAATAAAACCACAAGGTTTTAACATGGGAGAACCTCCTGTAAGTCTAGAAGTGAAGTCCTCATCAGACCGTCTGGGAGGGGCAGGACTGGACGTGCAGTGTTTGACTAGCTGGCACGCGTGGCTGGGGGCTTCTGTTACATCTCGGCATGAGAAATACAGGGAGAAGGTGCCACTCGTGGGTACACTGTGAAACTGAAATTACTGGGGGGCTTGGGGAAGGAAGAAATGGACATCATCTTGTAGGAGGAAACGTAGTTCAGTTGTAAGCATTGGCTCCTCTCATTTTGAACTCTCTCTCTCTTTTTTTCCTTTTTTTTTTCCTTTCTGTCATTACCTTGCAATCCATCTTTGCTATTTGGGATGTTGGCCCTTTTGCTCTTTGACTTTTGCACTTCATGTGGCAGGCATGTCCATGTGTTTTGAGCGTAGCAGCCTTTTGTTTAGTCCTGAGACTCTGCACCTAAGTGGGCACATATATCAGCAACACTGGCCTCTGCCTCGTGAGCAGACTGCATGAGAAAACGGATACTCCATCCTGTGATCCATCTCCTCCAGTCGGTGCCTCCTAGAAATGCAGTTTTCTTTGTTGGTGGTTTTTTTTCTGCATGATCAGCTCAGGCAAACCATTTCCTTCTCTCTCACAGCAGTGCTGGAAAATCAGAGAGGATGTGACCTTAGATCAGTCATTCTGTGGTAGCAGCGCGACACTCTTCCTCTGTTGCCATGCAAAACAATCACTCTTATCTGCTTAATTATCTGGGACGTCTCATAGCAGGGCACATGGCTATTTCAGACATCGAAGTTGTTTTCCATGTAAAGCGGATTGTCATGCTGCACCTCCCAAGTGTCAGTTCGGAAAACCTTTTACACACTTGAGTTCATTTAAACAGTTTGCTCAAGCAGAACAGTATCCCAGCAATGAAAATAGGGGGGAAATGAAGAAGGCAATGGGTCATGTGTAAAGGGTGATGGAGGGAAAGATTAACATGTTGGGGGGGGAGCTTTGAGAGGAATGGGGTTATGGCTGGACTGGGAGTTTCTAGCAGCAGTGAGACTCTGGCAACATGTATGTCACATCAGTTACAAATAAAAATTGATGGAGTGTAAAGTTGCCAGGGGGATTTAATAAAGGGAGGAGGTAATGTGAATATATAGTATAAAACACACTAACCTTAAGATTGCCTCAATCCTTGCTCCCAGGCATTTAATTTCTACTGATGCTTCTTTGGTTTTCCCTCTTTCTGTATATTTTCTTTTCTCTTTGGGGGATGGGGGGTGGGGAGGGGGGGCGGTGCCGTGCCATAGAGCCTGCCTCGCATTTGCCATTGTCCAGTATCCTCAGTTTTCCCAGGTCCTCACCACTGTGTCTGGACACTCAGCCTCTACTGACTGCTGTACGCTAATTTTCTGTCTTAATTCAGTGCTAACCTGCATTGAGGGCCAGAGACTTGGCCTCGGCAATCCCTGTGGTGCTGAGCTGCTTTGTTCTGTTGTGTTTTGTGAGGATGCAGAGGCATTTACTTGATCGGTTAGTGAATTTTGGGCTGTAGCTTGCCACTTCAGATGCCAAAGAACAGGCCAACAGGCCACAAGGGTACTGGAGGTGCTGGGGGAGTAAAGACAAACAGGTTTGTTTGTATTTTTCTTGTGCAGCATGTGCTTTTGGTGGGGACTGTGCAAACAAGCCTGTGAGAAACGAGCCTTTGAGGGTTGAGCAGGTCTGGCCTGTTTGTGTAGGTCATGGAAACAAACAACACAGTTTTTCAGTTTCAGTGGAGATGGGACAGGTCCTTTTGTCACTCAAACCAAACAATCGTTTGAAGGAAATGTTCCGAGGTGCAGTAGATTTCACCGGCCTATTAATGCAGAGGCGGCCATTTCACAGTGCCTCCCCCTGCTTGGGCTGGCAGAAGGAGCGCTGTGCGCGCGCGCTCCCTCGGAGCAGCCTCCTTTTGGCATGCTGTCTGTAGATGGCATTCTTCTACTCAGTGTTCCTTCTTCCAGGTCACTGATCTCCAAATCAGGCCAGAAGACAGCATGGCCCCATTTGTCACAGGCTCTCTCTATGCTGGAGCATCACACTTGCTAACTCTCTTTGTCTTCAGTCTGCTTTGTAACCTGTCTGTTCCAGCTGCCCTTCCCTGGGTGGCTCTTGCTGGCCCTACAAGGTCAGTCAGCCGTAGGGTCCAGGACTGAAGGGTTGCTCAAAGTCTAAATGATGTTCTTAGTTTCCTCTCGACTCTGTTATTTCCTACTGTGACTTTATCAGACTTGTTAGACCCAATCTTCCTGTCTCACTCAGTGTTGCTGAGAGCTTATTCAAGCTTTGCTCTTTTATTAGCTTCCATCATTTTGTTTTATTATTTAAAAAGCACCTTGGGGGGAATTTTTCTTTTTTTAATTGGTGCTGTTACTGCGAGTGATTTATGCAGGGTCATGTGAGGTCAGACAGACCATCTCCCTGGTGCCTCTTCTCCCCAGCTGTCTCCACTCAACACAAGCTGTTCTCCAGCAGGAGACAAGCAGCAGGTGGGGAGTACAGGGGTCCTGCCAGCCCCACAGCCCAGGTCAGAAATAAGGGAGCAAGAGGTAGCAGCAGGTACACTTGCACCCCTAGCTCAGCTCCAGTGCTAACCCAGCAAGGAGGAGTCTCTGTGAGCTCTCAGCTCCAGCAAGTGACTTTTGCTAGTCCTTCAAAGGCATATCATATTCAGTCTTAAGACACAGTAGGACTTTGTTTAGTTTCTACTTTTTAATAGCTATTTACTTGTTTTCGCTTGGTACAGTGGTAGGAGTTCCCTGGTCATCACTGAGACATAACCTGTAATACCTGTTAGTGTAAATAAACTGTAACTTCACCCTGCTGGACTCTTTCTTTAACTTTTTTTGGCAATTGCTCAAAACCCTCTTTCCCCTTCAGTCTTAAGCAGTCTGTCCCTGCTATAAATAATACACTGAGTGATGCCCTTCTAAAGCATATGGAAAACTGCTTCCGAGCTGGAGGATTGGCTGTGGTTGTGTCTATCAGCAGAGTCATTTTGGCATCTTAATGGGAAGACTACTGAGGCAGCTGGAGATCAAGCTTTCAGGAATACTGAGCATGGTTGTTCTTCATAGGAAACCAGACATTTGAGAAATGGTTTCCTCTTGATTCTGGGAAAGAATGCAGTTGTTGAAAGAACCCAACCTTCAGCACGGAAATTCAGGGAAGAACAGCCTAGATTCTGGCCAACATGTAGGGCTGTTGGCCAGCCACACAGGCGGGGGCGGATCTGTTCTGCTGGAGTTATAAGCAAACCCTCTTGGCAAGGAGTCTGTTATTCGGGTTTGCTGAAGCACTGAAGCTAAGCACCATTGGTCTCCTGGACCTTTGTGCAGTCCCAAAATGTGGGAGCTACTGGTTACTGACTATTCCTTACAAGGGGTCTTCAGGAGCTTCTGCCAGAGTTGCACCTACAAGAACCGCTCCATTTCGACAGGAAACCATGTGTGTGCTGGCAGCATCCCTCTGTGGGCTCACGTCCGTAACAAAGTGCGCAGAGATAAGGTTGGCCTGACTTGCTTGTCTGTTGCTTCTTGGTGTCTCCGCAATGTGAGCAAATGGAGAATTTTTTCTCTTTGCTGGTTGTCTTTTTTGGGGAGTGGGGAAGGGTGTGGGGGGACTTATCTTGGTAGCTGTCAGCAGCATTGGGATAGTTCGTTGATAACTTCAAAGACAGTGCGAGTGTGATTGCATTGGAGATCTCCCAGAATGTCCTGCAGCTGCCATTGCTTCTCCAGTTACCTCTGCTTGTGCGTGGGGTTCTGCGAGAGGGAGGAGCTGTGCTGCAGAACAGCTCTAGTTACTACGTGTGGGTTTTTTTGCGGACAACAGTAAACTCAAAACACGGGGCCTAATGCAGTTGTTTCCTTTCAGTCTTACTGCGTCTCAGTGTTCAAGAGGCGAGTGTTAGAAGGCCATCTCAGGAGGCACCCAAGTCTGCTTGCCTTGGCTGGTTCTGGGTGCTGATAGAAGTCCCCACGCAGACAGCTCTTTTCTCTCGCCACTCTAGCTTGAGCTGAGTGCCACTCCTTGGCTGTTCAGGTCTGTTGGGACTCTCCCAGGCTGGACTGGAATTGCTGGGTGATGTTTGACTACTCGAGTCAGCTTCTCCCCAGCCTCACAACAGGCCACTCGAAAGAGATCAAGCAAAGCTGAAAATGGGAGATCAGGGCTTTGCTTCAGAGCCTGTTTCTGCTTGATGAATTCTTGTAATAGCAGGGCCAGGGGTTCTTGCCCCCATGCTCAAGTTGAAATGAAAAGGAATAGGCAGGTTAAAGTAGGACAACTTTCCATGATTTCTGGGTCAATTTTCTCTATTTCTCCTCTGTCAAATCATGACAGAGATTTGGGGTTTTTTAAAGTTACTTGTCTCTGTATGGATCACTTAATATTTCTCTTCCTTATTCTCACTGTTAGGGTCATTATGCCTTTTGAATTCAGTGGAACATAGTCCTTCTTGGAAGCTATTAGCTTCATAGCCAAGAGCTATGAAGTTCTCCAGCCTGGCTTTTCATTTCAGTGCAGTAATTTCACACTCCTCCAAACTCTTCTGTGTCTATAAAGCTACAGAGGGAGACAGTTTCCTTCATTTCAAATCAGTTGTTTCAGGAATCTCTCCTCCCCTTTTCCAACTCCCAGCCCTGTGGGATGGGGCCGATTTGGCCATCTGTTAATGTGCCTGTTGTGCTACAGCAATGAATGCAGTCTCGCTGGGAAAGCGGAGGTTACTGGCTGTCAATCATTGATTCTGCTCACTGAGGTTGCCTTTGCTGTTGAGCAGACACTGTGCGCATGTTGCTGGATTTTCTGTGTCTCTGCGTCCCTATCAGCCCTGTTTAGAGAACTGGACACTGTCCTGAAACCTAGGAAACCTTAGAATGTGTGTTTTCCTATGGAAAAGAAATAATGTGTTGAAAGTGGTAGTGCTCTGCTCCCTTAGAGAAGCCTTTGAGGCTAGCGGATTTCTCTGAAGTCTGTTCCTAGCTCATGGATAACTTCCGTGTCTTTCAGCTGGACCCACAGGCGCTGCAGGACAAAGATTGGCAACGCACAGTCATCTCAATGAACGGAGTAAGTATGGAAAACAGCCCTGCTTCTGTACCTCTGATGTGTTTTTTCCTCTTTGCTATTCATTGCAGTATAGAAAAAAAAAAAAAAAAGAAATAAAAAAAAAAAGTTTGAAAACTAACCGCTGTTCTCTTTCCTTCAGGTTGAGGTGAAGCTGTCGGTGAAGTTCACCAGCCGGGAGTTTAGCCTGAAAAGGATGCCGTCCCGGAAACAGACTGGCGTTTTTGGGGTCAAGATCGCTATTGTCACCAAGTGAGCTGATGGGTCATGCTTCTTCCTATAGTTTTTCAGAAAGCCAACTGGCCAGTGGGGTGCTTGTGTCTTTGCCCCACTGAGGGGTTTGTTGGTCCAGGCTGCCCCACTTGGGCAGCAGTGTAGCTGGCTGTGGCTGCAGAAGGGAGATGCTGTTCATTCTGAGCTTCATGTTTTGCAGGGGAAAAAAACCAGTGTGCACACAGGCTTTGAAACCCAGGGTGTTTACTTAGAGCACATCGCTCTGAGTTCTGGAAGCACCCCTTGCCCCTTTCCTCTGTAGTTAGCTGACTGGGTCACAAATTTCCAGAGCCATGGAACAGTGACGCTTCCTTTCCATAATCGGAAATGTTCAAGTTCTTTGGATCCTGTTGTATTATTTTAACCCCTGATCTTTTGTCATGAATCGTTTGCCAGAAGAAACCTGTTTGTTCTGTTAGATAGTTTGGCAAGTGGGGCATTTCCTCTCTGTGGAACTGCATTAATTGGAAGGGAAGAGTGTTGCCATGTATACAAGGACTGTTTGGGAATCCTCTGATTACCTGCGCAGAGCTGCAGACTGTAGGGGCGCTGGGACCTGGCCAGCAGCTCAAGTGCTCAGAGCAGCTGCAGAACAGCCAAAGCCAGGCTGAGACAGTCAGAAAATCCTCTCTGGTTTTAAAAGGAGTTTTTTTAGCTCGGTCCTGATTGCCTGCTCAGACTTTCTCCCAGCCCATTTTGCAGAAGAGGTTTGCAAGCAGAGTGATGGGGTGATTTCAGCCAGCCCAGCTGGCTGGGGTAACAAGCATTGAGAGCATGGGTTGTACTGAACTCCTCTGTCTGGCTTTCTTAAGGAGAGAGAGATCGAAGGTGCCTTACATAGTGCGCCAGTGTGTGGAGGAGATAGAGCGGCGCGGAATGGAGGAGGTGGGCATCTACCGTGTCTCTGGGGTGGCAACCGATATCCAAGCTTTGAAAGCTGCCTTTGATGTCAGTAAGTATTTGGCCTGATGTTTTCCTTTGCACTGGGAGAACCTGCATGAGCTCTCTGTCAGGTGGCTGTGCTATTTTTAATCTCATGTTCCCCAAGAAGCATTAAGAGCTAGCAATCCTTGCACAAGGAGAATCGCTTTGACCCTGGCTGCATGATTTATTAATATTCTTCAGCTACAGATATAACCCAAGACCTACAATGAGATGGATCCTTGTACCAAGTAACATTATTCTTCCCAGCAGACATGAAATGGTGGTTTGCCTGCCCTGCCAAATCTTTCTAAATGGCAGACACCTTCTCAGGGGAAGCAGCAGCAATCAGAAGTTGTAATTTCCTCACTGTTGTGAGGTCTCCAAATTAATAGAAGTCCTTGAAATTAAGAATGTTTTGTGAAAGGAAGCCAGCAAAACAAATGTTCTAAGGTTGAGTAGGAAGGGTGTTTACAAAACTGGAGTTGGTTGGTCAGGGCTTCTCTGAGTTCTCTTCTTAACTCTGTCTAGATTGATGTGCGCAGATTGTGAAATTAGGTCATTTTGACCAAGCTTTGCAAAGCTTTCTTTGATCTTAAGCAGAAAAGGGCTCTTTACTGGTGCTGCATTTAAAAGGATGTAATGTATGTCCCAAAAGGCATCCAGGATCGGGCAGATGAAACCCCTCCAAATTGCTGAGGTACAAAAAGTGAAATTCTGCCCTACTTCCAGTTTCCACATGATGGTCCAAGGACTGCTCAAGCCACACTTGAGTTCCCTTTTTGATGCAAGCAGTCATGAGACCTGTGCCAGGTGCCCAAATTTACCCTCCTTGCACTTTTTCTTCACTCACTTTGTGAAATTTCTTCCTCCCCCTATTTTCTTTTCAATCTCCCTAAGCTACCAAAACCACTGATTTCTGAATCTTCACTAGTGCAAATGTTTCATGTTTAAAAAACCAATTTTTTTCATTTATATTAAATGCAGCTTTACACTGAGCTTTATGAAACCAGCAGCAGCTCTGCTGGTCGGACTGTTTGCTTTACGGAACGGGGGTGGTTTTGTTGTTCTTAGTAGTAACAAAACTGAAATGTGAGCCCTGAATTGCCTGTGTACTTTAGCTACACTCAGCAGGGAGTTAGACAGCCTCAGTCTCTTATTCTAAGCTGTTGGAGGCAGGGAATTGGAATAACTGTTGTCACTAACAAAAGTTGAAATGCACATAAATACAGTCAAGCGGGGCTTGTTCCAGCTCAGGCTGAGGTCGCTGGCACAGCGTATCTAACCCTGGGTAGTGTGAGGTTCCCTCTGCTTGATTTAAAGCTATAAATTGTTTGCAGTTATTTGTGCAGCACTTCTCAGTTGTCAGAAGGTACCTCATTTAATCTGGAGAAATGTAAACAGGAAACCGCTCAGTTATTTGGGCAAAGACAAAGGATAAACAAAGAGAGCCAAAGCAAGAAGCAGAATGAATGCAAGGCCAGCAGCTTCTTCAGCCTGCTTCCCCTCTTCCATCTTTCAGATAACAAAGACGTGTCAGTGATGATGAGCGAGATGGATGTTAACGCCATCGCAGGCACCTTGAAACTGTACTTCCGGGAGCTGCCTGAACCCCTCTTCACAGACGAGCTGTACCCCAACTTTGCTGAGGGCATTGGTGAGTAGTAGCAGAAATAAGCCATGATAACGAACTCTTCTGTAGGAGGCTGCTCCTGAAGCAATACAAACCCCATATTTATAGCACTGGATAGAAGCCTGGAATATGTTAGGGAAGTGAAATGGAGCCCACAAATGAGCGTTGGAATGACATCATCTTCCAATGAGCTTCAATTGCCGTGCTTTTTTGTAAGTTGAACATGTCCAGGTTTCTGAAGGATAGCTGAAGAACAGAACAGCAGCCTACTTGTAGAGGCTGCGCACAGGCTGTTAGCCCCACACACTTGAATTGCTTGAGAGGAAAGGATTCTCTCCGTGCCTATGAAATAAAGGAAGGAGAGCCTGCGTGGCACTGATGTGCAGCTTTGACTTTCCAACCTGTGATATAATTACAGTCCATTCAGGACCATCCGTATTAGTTGGTTTGGGCCCTTACACTCAAGTCAAATCCTCGTTCACTGCCTCTGGTGATGTTTTGTTATCTTCTGTCTCGTAGCACTTTCGGATCCTGTTGCAAAGGAAAGCTGTATGTTGAATCTGTTGTTATCACTTCCAGAACCCAACCTTGTGACATTCCTTTTCCTTTTGGACCATTTAAAAAGGTAATTTGTGGATCCTTTAGACATGTATTTAATCTGTAAAGTATCCTTATTTGGAAGAGTGGAGCATTTCCTTGAATTTGTGCTGGCTCACCCAAATGAAGAAGCATTTGCTGTGAATGCTCATCAGATAACTATTGTCTCATCCTCACTTAGTGAGGCACTAAATCCTGAATTCCATTCCCTACTCTGAAAAGATTAGAACTGGAGGAAAGGGGTAACAAAAATCTCAGGGCTTATCTAGTGCAAATGAAAATTCATGCAGCAGTATCACTGCAAAACTGGACCTGCATCTGCATACAAAGATCAGGAAAGGTTTTACTACAAATCGTGATGCCCTGGCTGTGTTTAAGGACTCGAGCCCTGTCTCAAAAGGTGTCTGCAATCTAATGTGATATTTTTTTAAATTCCTGCACTCTTGCTAACTGGAGTTGTCAGTTCCTTGGTTAGACTAGTCTTTCTGATCCTGTCTATGCCTTTGTAATATGGTTGTAACTGCAAAAAATTATTTCCATGCTTTTGATACTAATGCAATAAAGTTGCTTAATACATGCACAGTGTGTTAATTTACATACCTATTTTGTGCATACCAGAGACTGTCACTGGAGAGATGAAAGATAATTTTGTGACTGAGGTTCTGGATTAAAATCCAGGAAATCTGGGTTTTACCTGTGTGTCTGCTGCAGCCTGTTCTGCCCTTGGGGGAACTTTTTAACCTTTGTGCCTCAGTTTCTCATTTATGAAACTGGGATGAAAAACATTCCTTTATTGCTGTCCCACTTCTGCCTGTCCAGACAGTAAGCAGCAGTCTCCTTCCCAAGTTGAAGCTGTGTCTCTGGAGTGCCTGGAGACTGTGGGTGTCAGATCAAGGTATCTGCTCATACAAAACATTCATTTAGGCATATAATGAGAGTGGTTTTTTGAATGTTGTTTTTTACAAAAGGAATAGATGTTTTCTCCCTTCAGGACACTTCCAAACTCAGATATTTATCAAGATCTGCCTTTTTCATTGTTTCTTCTCCCAGGGTTGCTGAGAGGGAAAGTGTTAACAAGATGTCCCTGCACAATCTCGCAACTGTCTTTGGACCAACGCTGCTCAGACCTTCAGAGAAGGACAGCAAAATCCCTGCTAACCCAACCCAGCCTATCACAATGACCGACAGCTGGTCACTAGAAGTCATGTCCCAGGTAAAATCCTCAATGTGCTGTTCAATCTTGTGAAAACAACATGTAGAGAACTGCATTCCTCTGGCAAGGCCTGGTTCAGCCATCCTGCTGTGCTATCAGGACAATGTTTTTGAGAAACGTCAACAACTGCCACCCCTAGACAGACATTTTAGGCTGTTTGTAGAACTGTGTTTCTTCAGGCAGCTCAGTTTGCATCTGTACCAATACAGTGTTTCATGAAAAAATGGCAGCCCGTGCACAGTCCTGCCTCTTCCGTGTTTGTGCACACAAAGGTTTTTTGAGGGCTGTCTCACAGCACCGTGTTGCTGGCCTGGGATGAAAGGACCATCAGTGGTTTTCTGTGATGCTCTTCAACACTTAAGCCACTTTCACTGGTGCACAACAAAACTCTCTGCTAAATTCAGGTTTCATTGGCCACTGCTGCCTTTTAAAGGCAACGCAGAGAATTCGAACACAGAGGCTGTGTTAACTGGTCCGGCCGGTTTGCACATCGGATTTTCTCAGCGCTGTGAACACCAACACCATTTTTATACCCCGGAAGCTGAAAAGAGTGCTTCTGAAGCACCACAAGTTTTAATATTCCTGCTGTTATACACTGTATTGAAACAAATACGTAACTGCAAGATGTTCCTGTAGAGAGCCATAGGCATATCCGCCAGCTGTTAAATAGCCAGGATGAGGATGAGCTAACAGAGCTTTGTTACCTCTTTCTTTTCCAGGTTCAAGTTCTTCTGTACTTCCTGCAGCTAGAGACTATCCCTACCCCAGACAGCAAGAGGCAAAGCATTCTCTTTTCCACAGAGGTGTAGGTGCCTGTGATACCAACAGGACACAAAAAACTGCTCTTGGCATAAATCTGCCACACCTGAGAAGGAGACTGGTGTTTCTTGAGACGTTACCGGCCTGTTCCCGTCCTGTGCAGTGCCAGCCCTCAGTGCTTCTGCTGTTTGTTAACCAAGCTGAAGAGAAAGGAGAAAAATCTCTACTTTCGATTGGTAGGACCAGAACTGAGCTGGAGATGGAGCTGTGCAGAATCTCCACTAGAAGGAGCAATAGACACTTGAACAAATGCACCACAGAGTGTGGCTATTATTCTTGTTGGGAATGTGACAGAAGGTATTCCTCATTTTATGGATTTAATTTATCATAAAGAAACTTCAAGATTTCTACTGGACCACTTGATAGGATACCCCTTTTTGGGTGAGGGGGAGTTAAAGGATATATCACAATCGTGTCTTTAATAACTGCTGTTTTTAAAGTACTGTTCTAGGCCACAAAAATAACATTGCTTTGCAAGAGGAGAGGAGAAAGGGAAGGGTCTGGGGCCTAAGATTCCCTCCTCAGAAATTCAAGTCTTGATTTGAACAGGTTCTAAAGAAAGGAAACAGTTTTACGTACAGCTAGAACTGTTGGCTTGTTTGGAGTTCTGTTTTGTTGGGTTTTTTGGTTGGGGTTTTTTTTTTTTGTCTCACCCAGCCCTTCCCTTTCAAAAGTCTATACAGCTCGAGGGAAGGAGATGCCCTGCTCCTGCCCATGCTGCACTTCCGGTGGGTTTTTTGGGTTCAGGGAGCCAGACCCAGTAATGTTACACTGTAAATACATAGAGCAAATTAAAGAGAGGCCGGGAGGATTGGAGTCATGATTCTTTTGATGATTCTGTTGTCTGTTTGCACATAAAAGCAGGGGTGATATTATCCAGGCAGGACTGCCCACCAAACTTAATGAAAATTAATTGGGAAGACTGTTAATTTCCAACACTCCCAAGAAAACATGTTACCACTGCAAAAAGAATTGAAGTATTTGTGGACAAAAAAAAAACAACAAAACATTGGCTATCAGTTTGGCTGGCTGCTTACTCCAAACTTCTATCAGAACATTATTTTTTTTTGATACTTGAATTTTTGGAGGCTCTGTATGTTGCTTATACGAGTCTCTTTCTGATAGATACAAATATTTCCATCAAATGTGTCAGAATGTACTTTATGGACAGCCTAGCAAGTAGCATGCATTGTGTGTTCTCCAGAAATTCCAACTCTGTTCTAAATAAGTGAAAAAATTTCTGAGGAACTACACACAGCAGTATAAAAGGTCTAGCCAAGAACCAACTTTGTGTTTCCCTGCCCAAAGCAGTTAAAGCCCCAGGGGTGACACAGGCATACGGGGCAGCAGGACTTCTCCAGGGAATTGAAAGCATCATCTCATTGCTGGTATCCAGAGCAAAGTATTCTGGCAATGAAGCAGTTGTGCCAAACGTCATGGGAGGGTGGGAGCAATTCCATGTTCATAAACTACTCCAGCCCCCTTTACTTCAGAGGCAGTTATGCAGCATCCATTTAGTGGCATCTGTCCATCATCACCCTGGCGAGAAGATAAGGGAAGGAATTGGCATGAGAAGGGGAAGGAGGGACAGGCTTGAAAGATTGGTAGACTTAGGTTGTCACCATCATTTGAGGGGAAATACAACAAAGAAAGCAACCCCTGTTGTGCTGAATTTCATTTTCTGATGGGTGATCTGCAACCTCTCAACTTAAAACAAACAAAAAGTCTTTCAAACAAAGGGAAAGAAAAAAATGAAATGATTTTGTAGTCACTGTAATTCTGACTGCTGCATAATATTAGAAATTATTGTACTGTGAAGTTGCAAATTCAAACAGACAAATATAAATTTCAATTTTGTGAGTATATCAATATTTTGCATGCTTTGTAAGGATTCTTATAGGAATTTAATATTGCTTAGTATCCCTCCCTCCTTAGGTCTGGGAGCTCTTTGTAATGTAATGTACAACTAGAAATTCCTTCTCTCTTGTATGTATTTCCACTACATTCCAATTTCTGAGCCCATAAAACAGAAAAAGTGTTTCTAGTAGGAGGTGCTTTTTTTAGGGGAGGGAGGGAAGGAAGGCAAGGATACTTGAAGGTTTAAGATTATCTTTTTTTTTTTAACTATTTGCCTTTTTGAAGGTAAAAATTAGTCACAATCCTGAAAAACATTGACTTAAGGAAAGTCATGCATAGCAGTAAACCACACTCTGCGGTTCTGGTCTTACTGTATTTGTTCTCATTGTTACACCGCAGTTCTATAGCAATCCTTTTACTGCAAGCTGCACACCCACCGTTCCAAGCCCTTGTGTGATGTGCCTGAGGCGGCAGCACGGCCACTGACTCCATTTCGGAGGAAAAATCCCAACCCAAGTGCAGCAGGTGGGTGGGTGACAGCCATTTCCTGGTGGCGTTTGGAATCTCCGGCTGCTCTGTGCAGTGTCGAAACTGGAAAGCAATACCATAATGACTGTGCCAATTTAGTTTTGCCCAACTTTTTAATTTTTATTTATATAGGAAGTTAATTTTAATATTAAAGTACTGATCTATACTATGTAACCATGAGAAAATGGCTTTTGCTTTGGTTACTGTTACAGGTTGTTGCTTTTAGTATCTCATTACAATGCTCAGTTCTAATGTAACATCTAACATGCAGGCATGTGGATCAGGGAAAAAAAGTTAATTTAACTTAACCCATTAATTATTTCTGTTAAGTATGAATATGTTTCCCCCAAAGCTGGTAATTTTGGGCTGGAAAAGATAGTGCATCTTATTGCTGATGATGAAATCATGGACTGATTTGAAATATGAGAATTGATTTCTTGAATTTCCTTTAATTTTGCAATGAAGTGTTTTCAAATAGTCTTATGTTTTCAGAAGTTAACTATTTCCAAAAGGCTTTTATGTTCTTTTCCCAGGGATGTTGGTTGGTCTTTTTGTTGGTTTGTTTTGGTTTTTGTTTTTTGGGGTTTTTTTACTTTGTTATTTTTTTTAATAAGCCTTATCATACTTAAACAAAAAGGGAACTGCAAAACTTGGCTTTAGAGAAGGCCTTCAGATTTCTACTCTCATATATTCCCTTGTGAGCTGTGTGAGGAAACCTAACTCTTCCATTTTTCTATATCAAAAAGGTACAATATAAACAATGTAAGAGCAATCTAGCAGAGAATTACCCTTTACCAGGTGCACTGGGAGCTTATGCTCTTTCAGACTGCAGCATATTGGAGAGACCTTTCTGAAAATGTAGCTTTTGGTTACAGGTGTGTGGGAAACCAACCCACAATCGAGAAAAGTCTGAAAAGGTAAAACTTTCAACTAACGAAATTCAGATGATTAGGATACTCTCTGTATCTCCAGTTTAAGCAGAGGAATAAGCATCAGCTTCCTGGCATTTGGAAACTGAATAGGTTTTTATGTAAAATTTTAAAAAGTTAAACTATGGAAAAAGTTTTCGAAGATGGACAAGAACTAACAGTTACCAGATCAGTCTCAGCTTTGTGTTTGTGCGTGCTTTGTACAGGAGGGGAGCGTCTGAAACCAAATTGAAACACATCCATTAAAATGCTGCTCGTCTTTATTCTTGCACAATTTTAACAAGTTGAGGTAGTAGCTGAGCTATTTCCGGCTGTATTTTAATGCTGCTATTTTTCAATGTATCACTAAGGGCAGAGTACAGCAGTGCAGTGACTGGAGTTGCGGGTGCCGCTGCCTGCTTGCGTTCTGACCTTCCGTTGCTAGTACCAGGCAATCAGCATGTGCCCTATGAAGCCAAACTGCAACTTTTCTGGTTGGCCACAAGGTGGTGGAACCACAGAGCACGTTCATGGGAGATGCAGTATTTTTACAGTTTATTCATTTTACCTGTTTAAAAGTCTAGTTGTTTATGTTAGTTTTCTATGAGTTTATTTAAGCAAATGTACTGTTCTTTAAAGCATACATGGATCTCCAAATTTGTTTGTCACCCTTATAACACTGGAAGGCATCACCACGCGTTCATTTATCTTAACATGCCAGTCTTTCAAGTATGTATAAAATGTAAATTGACCTACATGGCTTTTAAAAATGTTTAAAATATGATAGCAAAATCCAACCCTCTCTGATTCCTCACTGGTTAATCCTTTTGTTTCAGTGCTTGGTCATCTTCTGGGGTAACATTATCAGATGTGATGTTCTTATTATGGAAATTCTAGTAAGAACTGGGAAATGTTTTAGGAAAACCCCCTCTGCTTTCTCTTTTTTTACTTTAATTCAAGAAGATGAGGACTCATAATAACAGAAGACCAAAACATTCATGCTAGATTGAGAGGCTTTGATTCTGTTCCTTGAGGAAGAAAAATCTGAAAGGGCAATTTGTAAGTAGGTATCATCAAATTCTTGGTAGAGTTAGTGAAGTCACTTGTTTATTGCCTCTTAAATTTGTAGTCCAGGTAGCAAAGTTTTGGTAGCAAAGGTTTTCTTTGTAAACTTTGCTACCATTATCACAGTACTGTTATTGGAAAAGTGAGTCTAATGCCACTCACTTCCTTTACCACAGGGTACGTGCAGCTGAGATACTGGAGCTTTAGATGATATTAGCAATTCTCCATTCTGAACCAGAATGAAATGAATGTTCACATGTATTCTATGAAATTTATCACTCCATAGAATGAAATACATCATTTGCCCTTAAAACCAGCAGAAGCTCTAAAGGAAGCACCTACAGTTAATGATTACTCCTTAACAAGGTTTTGGGGAAGAAAAGTAACACAAGTGGAAAAAAGAAGCATGATTAGGAATCGTTCAAATCACATGGTCTGGAGGTAGAAAGAAGTCCTCAGTTCATGTTACAGAAGAAGGTTTATGCCCTAGATAACTGAGCAAAGACTCTCTTGCCAGTAAATGAACATTCATATAGGAACGCCAGGAATTTAGCTACTGTAGCCTCCCAGTTCTGATCTGCTGCAATCCCTCTTTCTGGCTACTGAAAATTCACAGTTCAGTGCTAAGAAAGCAAAGCTTGTCACTTGCTCTCTATCTTTTTTTTCCTCGTGACAATAGATAAGGAGGAGGAATAAAGTCTGTGTATTACTGGAGGTGAAACACCACGACAAAGAAGACAAAGCTAATGGAACCAGAAAGTTAGATTGTTGTTTAAACTAAAAGTCTGTTTCTGGGCTGCAAGGATAAAATGCCACACCGTGCTATAATGATGACATGGTTGAAACAGTAGGACCAAAGCAAGCCTGAGGGTACATGTTCTATTCAGTCTCCTCCTTCCACAGCCTATCTATCACTAGATTTAGGCTGTGTAGGCTGTGCAGGTCAAGCAAATACATAAATGCTATTGCCAAGAACTAGAAAATAATTAAGTGACCTAGTTTGCCTCTGCTGTGTTACCATCTTATAGAGAGGAACTGCTGGAATTTTACAGTTCATTGTAAAAACACACAGGTGATCCATGCGAGTATTTTCCATGTCGTTTATTTTCTACTGTCATGTTTCAGCTTCAAGTAAGAAATACCCCTCCTTTTGCAAGGAAACCATTTCACATCATTCTGCACTGTAGAAACTACCACACCAGCAGGCTCAGTTTGTCGCAGAGCTAGCCCTGGAGATAGCTAAAATATTTCCAGTCTTCTGGTGCAGAATGGACCAGGTACTGCTAAAGCTCTGGGCTCCTGTAGGCCTGTTTAGCAAGTTAAGTGAAATTCTATTATTTAAACCTGTTCAAGCACATTGGGGAATTAATAAGATTACAGTGTCCCCCAGCCCAGCAGAAGTATTTGCTCTACTGCTTTGTCTTAATTGCAGTCTGTTCAAATCCTCTTGTCAAAAATGGTTCATCAGAATGGACAAAACTTTTATTCTCCACTAGAGCTTCTGTTTGTGTAACTGGTGCAGTCTTTTTCCCTGGTGGTGAGAAGTTCTGAGAACCCAAGACATTCTACAGATGAACCATTTCTGTGATCTATAGAGTGATTTATATGACAAGGCCACATTATGTTGCTGTGCATGGATGAAAGGCCAGGCTTGTGTACAAACCAGCTTCCTGCCTGGAAGGACAATATGGCAGCTTTCTGCAGGTGACCCAAAACAAGGATCACAATGGGCAGAGCCCACCAGCGGGCAAATCGCCTTGGTCCTTAGATGCTTACATCTCCCTCGGGGCAGTCTGAGGCCCAGAAGGCAGTTGCAGGAAGAGACTCATCCTGTTCCTTCTTACTGTGCCTAACTGAATGATCAAATGCCAATCTACATAGGGGGAAATTGGGACTACGCAGACTCTATAGGTATTATGCAAATATGAAAACTGATGTAAAAACTATTTAAAATGTCGTAGGTGGTAACACAAAAGCTGCCACAGCAAAAGGACATTCCTTCACAACAGCCTCTTCTAATCCCTTCTTTACTGCTTCTCACAGGCCAATAGAAATCTTGTTTTGGGCTTGATAGTTACATACAAGAACGCAGAGAAGCCACTTGGTAACATATCTGGAGTCATGGATAAAACTCACCAATGCAGGGACAGCGGTTTCAAGAGCTGGGATATCAGTACTAACCAAGGCAGCAGAAAGAGGGTAAAGACTTGTGCTGGATGACCGAGAGGCACCACAGTGAAACAGTGAATTCGGAAATGATCTCACAGCAGGACGCTGTGAAGTGCTGTCCTTTCTGCATCCAGCAAAAAAAATAAAACTAAGCCTTCTCTTGCCTACATAAGTTGTGTAGTTTCTTCGTATCTCTAGTATTACCAGTGTTTATAAGAGTTCCAAGGAAAGGAGTTAAGACTATTTATTTAAATATAAGTACAATTAAATTATAAAATGAGTGCTAAATTATCAGATGTAGAAGACAAACAACTTGTTATTGTTTGGATAATTTTGGGTTTCATCAGAGTTAATATTGTTGGCGTTGCTTTAACACTACCATGTTAGGGAGTCAGGTTTTGACAGTCTATTCTGCTGTTGCTAGTGCTTCAGTATCTCATAGTACTCTGGATTTTGGAGAAGAAAACCTAATCCCAATACTTTAATACTGAAGGGTGTTGAAACTGTACTGCTAAACACCTCTCAGTGTAGGCCCAAAAAGAGGGAAAAAGGAAAGGGAAAAAAAAGGGGGAAATTCTCATCCTGGATTTTTTTTTAAATTTTCTGAGAAAAATGGTATAAAAAAAAAAGGGATCAAAAAACTGTATTTGGGGGGGGAAGGCATTTGTAGCCTTTCTTTGTACACAATGTTAAATAAAATCTCCTGCATCTATTTGTCAGGTTCTTTTGGTGGTCTTTAACTAAAAACTGGGCCAACATTAAACTGAATGTGTGAATTGCATTCAACTGAGTTTGCTGGAGGTACAGAATTTAACGCTGGTGTTTCAAAATAAAAGCAACTTCATGTTTTACATGGCAAAAGCTGTATCACTTACAATGTAGAGGTTAGTAAGGGTTCTTGCTGAACTGATCTAAAAGCTGTAATGTATGGAAATCGTTGACACGTAAGGTAGAGAAGTAGCTGAGCAAGCCAGTCCTGTCTGGTCTTCAGATCTGTCTGAATCCTTTTCTAGGAGCACTGCCACAAAATACAGCCAGCCCCAAGCCCTGTAACCTTTGCATTTGTGTGCAGAGCTCTTTAGCTGTAGTTACGTATTTGCTAAAGAATCAGCTCTGGCCTCCAGTTCCTCAAACACTGCATGAAATTAGTGCTTTTTGTAGGAATTTGTGTGGAAACCAAATCAGTTAGTTAAATCAAGTTCTCTTGGTGCTTTATTTAAATAAAATATTACTTACATTATTAATTTAAGTACATTTAGATTTTAATATAGTCCAAATTTAATTTATAAACCTCTCTATAATAAAAAGATACCTGCTAGAAAGCTCTCTAGCTGATTTGCATTCAGTGTGGATCACAAAGATGACATGTCTCAATGGCAATATCCAAAGTAGAGAAAAATGCAGCTGACTGTACAGTGTTTAAAACTACACTGAAGTGAGATTCAGGTCAAGAAAAAAGTCATGCTTACCCCTAAATTTGGAAAAGAAGGGGAAACTCAATGACTTACTAATATTTCCTACCAGCGGTGCAGGTGCATAATATGAAATAGTTGCAAAACAGTTTTCAGATGGCTTCAATGTGGAATTCTTCTGAAAAATGGTTCTCGCTCGATTAGGAAGCTTACCTTTGTAGTGCAACCATCCTGAATGGTACTAGGGTGCCCCTGGGTGAGCTGGAAGGTGTCATGTCCTACACCAGGCGCTGGCTTCTACCACGAGCTCTGCTCACACAGCCACACTCCTACGTCTCAGCCGCTTCTCCCAGCTGCTTTCCCTCACTTGAAGACCCAGGCTGAACACCACTGCCACTGGCCGGAGATGAATCGCAGGGTGCAAGCTGGTGCAAATTCAGGCAGTACACACTTAGAGTACACTATGTCCCTGTAATGAGAAAGAAAAACAAAACTTAATGCTGGAGCATGATGAGAAAGAACATGAGCGCATAATAAAATAATAATGGATGTTCTGTGCAAATTGCTACACCGGAGCAGGTGTCTCTTCATTTTCCAAGCAGCTCTCGCGCTGCTTCCGGAGGCTTGGAGCAGGCTGCCCTGAGGCGGCTGCTCCCCAGAAGCCCTGCAGAACACTGCGCTCTGACTGAGCCAGGATCAGCTGTACCTGCCCGGCTCCCGGCAGACATTCGTCTGTGCTTTGTTAGAAGCCTCCAATTATGGAGATTCGGTAATCCTCTTGGGCAATCTAATCCCCAACACAACCACAATGAGAAAGTTTTCCTCATAGACAGCTGAACCACTCTTGCACATGTTACACGACGTAACGCTGCAATATTATGTAGTTTTTTTCAGTGACCTTTTAAGTTCCTGAACAAGGATACCAGCCGTACGCACCATCAGCTAGCAGCTTGTTCATTAATTCACCGAGCTGAATGTTCTGTTTTCCTGCTAGACAGCAGAGCCCCTTCATGAGCTACTCTGAGAAATACATTGTACAGAAAAAATGCAGACATTTTTTCTATCCCTAATATAGAAATAATGCTGCTGATTGCCATTGGAATGCCATTTTTTTACTGATAAGTAACTTAAAAACCAATCCAAAGGTAGAAACACAGAACAGCATTTGTTGAACAACATGGAAATCAGAAAGCCTACTGGAATTACACCGATCATATTGATAGAAAACAAACATCAGAAATATTACTTAAGTATAAAGGAGCTTTCCAATGTCAAACAAGTCCATGGTGCCTGTGCAGCAGCCTTCCAGGGGAATCCCCACCAGCTAGGAACAGGCAGAATGACAGAGAAATGGATTGCGAATGACATCTAAATAAAATGACTGACTTTGTAAGATGCATACATTGGTAATTTTTCCCACAATGTAAATCAAACTACGTTGTAACATCTGGAAGCATATACCCTCTCAGTTTAAAAGGCAATTCCGATGAAATATAGAAGTCATTTACTTTGATTTACAATATTAAAAATTAAATTTCACCTAAGATAACCAGGGGACTGTGAATCATACTTGCCCTCACCAATCTGCAGCCCTATGAATTCCAGTATGGAACGTACCCCAAGGGAAAGCCTGCAACGCAATCTTATACTGAAGTGTTTCTTGTGATACAACAGCCGAATTGCTGTTGGGAGAGAGGCTTTAACTAGAGCTAAACAGAAACCCTGATGGGGAAACTTTCACAGGGATATGTCAGATCAGCACATTTTCTTAGTTACTGTGTTCATAGCACTTTCCAGCCAATGCCTGTAAATAGAGACTCTGCTATGCCTCCCACTAAAGTACCAACACTGTAATTTGGATTTATTAACCGTAGTTGCTTGTTTTTCATGACAAGTCATACATCCTGCATAACAACATTGAGCTACAAAACTTAGCTTAGTGCAGCCTTTCAAAAGGAGCTAAAAGTCTGAAAGCTTTAGGTTACCTCTGGTAACCTAAGACAAAGCTGTTCTCTACAATACTGAAGCCTCTACTTCTCACTCAAACGAAAAACTAAATGAAAAGGAATGAAAACTCCCTTTTTGCAAGGAGTCACATGGAAAAGAGGAGGGGTAACGCATACAAGTTACTCCTGGGGAGATTCCAATTGGACACTAGAGGACAATTATTCACAATGAGAACAATCAGCCATTGGAACGATCTCCTCAGGGAGGCGGTGGATTCCTCACCATCGGACGCTTGTAAGATTCAGCTGGACAGGGTGCTGGCTCATCGCATTTAGATCAGGCTTCTGCCAAGAACGGCTGGACCAGATGATCCTTGAGGTCTCTTTCAGCCTGGTACTCTATGATTCTGTAATCAATCTAATGTTGTAGTAAAAGGCACAGGTTTAGGGGACCCTCGGCTCCCATCTGGGCCAGGGTGCGCTACCTGCCTTGTGCACGCCCAGCGCTGCTCAGCCCTGGCGGGAACAGGGACATGAGGCCCCACAGCCGCACCTTCACCCTCAGGCTTTGCTGCACACTCGCGAGTTCCCTCCACAACGTTTCTCTGCGGCTTAAAATCCACGGGTTTATTTTTTAAAAAAAAAGTTTTTTTACCAGAGCGAGGCCCAGGCCCTAGTCCTGGTCCAGGTCCGGGGCCGCG
>VZZY01015695.1:718194-756928 GCA_013400335.1 Eurystomus gularis
GCCCCCGGGGGAGGCCGGGCGCTCGCAGAGAGCTTCGCCGTTCCGGCTGGCGCGGCAAGCTCGGGTTTGCATCGCACGGTGAAACCTTTCGTTTCGTGCTGCGGGCTGGTGTCTGTGGAGAGCCGTGATGGTGGTGTGGGGGGGAGCTTTCTGAGGAGAAAAGTAGGGTGCCTGCACTTCAGCACCTTTGTAGCTCGGTTGTGGTGTGGTGGGGGGGACCTTTGTCTGGGTTCTGGTCTCACGCTTGTCTAGGGTGCGCTTTTTCTGCACTTTGATAGCTGAAAGATCGTACAAGTTCCAGTTCTATGCCTGCTGTCTGCCTGCCTGTGCCTCACAGCGTTCCTTCTTGCAAGCCTGACATGACCTGGCAGTGCCAGGGATGGAGGCAAGCAA
Source organism: Eurystomus gularis (assembly GCA_013400335.1). Classification (NCBI taxonomy): domain Eukaryota; kingdom Metazoa; phylum Chordata; class Aves; order Coraciiformes; family Coraciidae; genus Eurystomus; species Eurystomus gularis. The sequence continues at coordinate 718,588 of VZZY01015695.1, forward strand.
GTTGCTATAGCTGGGCCAAAGTCAGAGTCACCAGCCTGTTCTAAGAGTCCGCTATACCGTGTGTCCTTAGAGAGAAAAACAACACAGTGCTGATGCTCAGCAAACTGCACGCTTCTCTACACAGCATCTCACTGCCTGGGATTGCATGAAGTGTCTGTGCTAGGATCTGGAAAACAGCTCTCTTGTAGCAGAAAATATGTCTTGTAAATGGTTCCACTGGGTGAAAAGTGCCCTAAAGAACCGTAGGTTCTGTCAGAGGGCATAGTCAGTGCAAGCTCTACTCACCCGAAAAGCAAACATAAACCTTCTGTTGCTGCTTCCTGCTTAATTAACGTTATGGACTTTGGCTGCTGAAACAGGCAAATTAAAGCCAGGGGCTTCTTTTAACACTCTGTGGATCATAATAAAGATCTGCAGTAGCTCTAAAGTACAATTTCTCCTTCCCTCTCCAGCCTAGTTGATTGTTGTGAGGTAGTTGCTAACAAAAATGAGAAGAGCAGATCCTAAGATACCGAAATTGAGAAACCTAGACAGGAGTAGTCTCTTGCTTCTTGTAACACTGCCACTTAATTTTCAGTTAATGGAAAAATCAGATTCTAGGCTGGTGGACTATGTGAAATAAGAGGAGAGAAAACTTGATTTTTCAGATGTTTTTGTATGTCTGAAGACTCATATCTGTTTTTCTTTCTTTACTGAATACAATCCGTAATTGTGGGGAACAAACATCTCAAATCTTTCTAATTTAAGTCCTTTTAACTTAGTGTACCGTCTCTCAAATCGAGTGCCTTCTAGATAAACACTGCATTCCACATCTCCCAGTTCTTGTATCTGCTCAAGTCAAAGAGCCGTTTGTTGATAGGAGTTTTGATGTGATTGCTGATAAGGATCTGTGTTCTTCCTTTAGTAGTATAAAGGACTGTTTTACTAAAATTTGATGATAATGGAACGTCACAGCAGGCAAACGTCTGTGCAAGGATTTCCAGTTCTCATGGACTCTACTTTCTAATGTGTTTTGCAGCCTACCAGCTCTGCAAGATTTTCTCTTTCCCTCTGTATTCTAAGTCAGTGTGATCTCTGTGGCCTTCCAGACATGCTATCAAAGGCTTGAGGAGAAACTTGAGCAAAGGCTTCCCTCAGTGGAGAGTGTGTCCACAGTAGCAAATCCAAGAAAACTTGAGTTTTAGGCTGAGTTCTGGCATGTGGTTGTCCACACCCATAAATTGTCAATGTGGTTGCTAGTAGCCATCTAGCATTTCCCTAAACCATCCCTGGGCATCACTGAAAGGTGGCAAATGCCAGGTCTTCTCCAAGCAGACACGTGGCATGTCCCCCCTTTCTGGGTTTTGGCTGTTTAGTCACAAATCAAGCAGTGCAGGTTTGCTTCCAGACTGGAGAACAATCCCTGGCCTGTGTTAGTAGCGTAAGGTGTAGCCAGTGAGTTTTAGAAGTTTCTAAGTTGGAATAGTTATTTTCATGCTGCAAAAATTTCGTTGTACTGAATAGATGAGGTGATGTACAGTTAACATTTTGGGTATGAATAAATAAATACTTAGAAGCAACATAGCGAAGGGAAATAAGTTTGTCCCATTTTTGCTTTACTGTTACTATGAAAGGGGAAAATATGTTCTCAGAAGGTGGAGGCGTGCGATGGAAACTCACTCGCGTGCTTCAGAAATTCTTTTTCTTGCCTTGATCATGCGACTTTGGAGCCTGTCTTGCCAACTAGGATCCAGTTCTAGAAGTGTATAGTGCTATTAATGTTGCAGAATCTCTGTTGCTCACTGGGAAAAACAACGTAAGAAATGTTATGCTTGTACTTCCTGACTTCAGAAATCACCTCATTTGATCTTATTTTTAGTCTTTATACTGAAACAGGGAGAAAAAATGGGTGTTAGAAGCTGAGTTATGTACTTAATCGTAGCCTAGACACAGGGAACGTGTTACTTGTTTCTTTTGAGCCTATTCCAACTGAAAAGATCAGAGGAGCCACCATTTGGAGCACTAAACTTTTTAATGCAGCCTACAAGTAATCATAGGATACTATCTTTTAACATATAAATAATTAATCATTAGAGTTTTCACACAGGCATGCATGATTTTCTTTGAGAAAGAGGATTTTTTTCTTTATTGTAAAGGCACTACAACTTTTGATCTTCATCTTAGTAAGTAAATGTCTCAGGATGCCTTAGTTTTGCAAAGAACTGACACTCTTGTTGCAAGGAAGTGGCAGAGTGAGTAGCTTCCCAAACTGCAGAAAAGAGTAATATTCACAATAATAAATTGTGAAGTTGGGTAAAAGGAGGCTTTTTGAAGGGGATCAATCGGCAAGGTTTCAGTACCAAAAAATAAAAAACCAAACCATAGTTTAGAATTAGCCATTTGTTACATATGAAAGGGTTGTAAAGCCACTTAGGCAAAATTTCAAGAGAGAAAATAACTCATTTTTACTTACTTCAAGACTTAGCTTGACTTTTACGGAAGATGAGCCCTGCACGATCCTCAGTTCATTTTATTTTCCAGGACTGTTTGCCAGAATGAAGCCAAGCTAGTGATTGCCTGCAACTAACTGGTATATATGCAGTTTTAGTCAGGGAAATAAGCCGAGCATCTAGCATCTAGTATTTAAGCAGTATTAAAAAAGAATAAAGGTAATATTGAAGTACTCGACTGATGTATTTGGTGACATCAGCCTGAAAGTATTGGTATTTTTCTGATGCTAAAACCATTTCCTTGACTTTGGTCATCTAGCCAATGTAGGGTCCATGTTCTGCACAGGTACATGCATTGAATACTCCTATGGGATGTACATTTGGGGCTGTGGGTGGAAAGCTTGACCAAGAGGCTGGCATTCTTAACACTCCTTGAAATGTTCTGTGTTCTTCTTAATACATTTCTATATAGGTTCTTAATTAAAAGCACACTGTGGTTTTGGCAGATGGAGCCTTCTTGAAACTTTGACTACAGAATTTCCTTGCTCTGTGAGGGCTGATCCTTCAACATATTTTACTGTTCATTGCTGAAATGTTGGCAGTCCTTCGTATTGACAAGTCTTAGCTGACATGGACAAGTTGATAAAAGTGATCTGTTAAAGCTTGACTTTCTCCGTTTAGCCAGAGGATTTTTAAAAAATATTTTTCTTTTACTTTTTACTGAGTTGCCAAGTTGTACTGAGCTTAAAGTTTTTTATTTAGCAAGCTAAATGACACTGGGATTTGATAATGGGTATGAGTTTAAAGTAGTACCAGTTGTGCAGTGAAAAATCTTTCTTTGCAAACAGTGGTCATGTCTGTTTTAATTTGCTTTTCCCTGGGAAGTAACCATCATTGTAAATAGTTAATGGCAAATATTTCCTTCCAAGTCCCTGAAGGAATATGGACTTTTCTGGAGGAAAAGGAAAAGGAAAAAAAAAAATTTTAACTCTTCTTTACAGACACAGTTCCTACCATAAATCTGAGTAACGCAGATCACTTGAAGTTCTAGTTGTGCTTTTATTTTTTTCTGTGACAAAAAGGATCTTTTCTTTTCTTGGCAATGACAGAGTCATTCAAGGCTACTTTTTATCTGCACTCACTTATATCAGGTGGACAATTACATGTCTCTTCTGGAAATGATGAACTTCTTAAATAGGTGCAGTTGCTGGAAGTTGTCGTCAAATCATTCTTGACTCATGATTTGTAAGTAAGAGATGCATCCTTGAAGGTGGCAATAACATGGGGTTTGACTATACTGAGAACTTTTCATCAAGAATTAAGATGTTAAAATGAACGCTTCCTAACAAACTTTTCCCCCACAACTGTTGGTATTCTTCTTTCTAGTCTTAAACAAAACTACACGAGAGGGTTTCCTCAACCCCATGTGTGGACATCCCCATGACTCTGGAGAAATTTAAGGGTGTCATGCTATTCTCCAAAGGTTTTAATAGTTTGCTGTGATAGATGTTAGTGTGATTTGCAACCAAGCTCAGGCACAAGGAACTGGTTTTCTCAAAGCCATAGAGGTAAATGTGCAGATATAGAAATAGAACCCAGAATCCTGATTTAATAGTGAAGTATCCTTATTTCATAGTAGGTAACATCCTTTACCAATATAAATCTGCTTAAGTGAGTATTATGGCCTATCCCCCTTTCTTCAGTGTTGCGGTCATTGATCTTTTTCTTCTTCCAGAAGCAGTCAGTACTGTAACACGCTAAGGCTAATGGGGAGTGAAGCTGCTGGAGGTCCACATGAATTGTGCTGTTCCATGCTGCTGCCAGCCCTTCATTCCTGTAGACTCAAGACATGGGGTCTTGCTCCCATGTCTTTGGAACACTATCTTTTCATATATCTTGGGTGACTCTCCTAACTTTCTTTTGTTGCCTGCTCATAAAGTTATCAGTATTTTCAACCCTAAAATGTTCTCATTAGTGGCAGGAATTGATTTGCTGTTTTTATGCATCAGTTGTCACAAAGAAAACAAAACCTGCTGTTTAAAGCATGTTCCCCTAAGCTCTACATTATGCTTTCAGGGTTTCATCTTCTGTATACTGATATTCTAAGCTTTGTAGGTATTTCATTTTGTATTTTAACTCTGTGTCTGATTGATACTCAACACTTCCAAATTCAGAGTGAACTGTATGAATTTTGTCTGTGGAAGCTCACTCAGGAAAAATACTAAAAACATTTTAAAGATTCTAGTTCCAAGTGTGCACGTGAGATTGCAGTCTCCTTGCATTTCACATTCAGAAGTAAATTTGCTGTATTAAAGTGATACAGATATACAGTATAAGAACTTCTTGACAATTTTCTGAAATGTTTGTGACATGTCCCTGTAAAAAATAAATAGTATTTATCTTCAGAAGAAAATTCCATTAAATCTGTCACTTAAGGACATTAGTGTTGTAAGTAAAGAATATTTGGAATTAAAAAACAGTATAGCCTTTTTTAGTAGAAAGACTACATTTTCTTGGATGGAAAAACTGTTCTGAGGCCTTCAGCCAAACATCAAAGGCTCTCCACAAAACATGGAGGTATGAGAGCTTCTCAAAGAACTACCGTAAAAGTGTTTCACAATGAGAATCACTAAAGTGTTGGGCACTTGGCATTCCATGGTGGTATCAGCAGTCACATCAGTTAGGGATGCTGTGCTGATCCCGGGCTTCTCGTACTTTCCCAGGCTCTCTCCCATGTAGAGCCCTGCATTGCTCCAACAAGCAAACTGGTCAAGGAAGCAGGGACTCTGGAAACTGGTTAGTGATTCACCCTTTTCTGGAAGGCTGGGAATGAAAACGTGAAAGAGAAACAATATCTGACTCTTTTTCCTGGGGGAGGAAAGGGAAAACAAAATAGTGGCTGCAGGTGGGAGCCTCTCCATCCTGTACCTGTCTTTTCTTCTATATGACTCCAATGTATGTCCTTGGGCTTCCGCTCTGGGGTAGGTAAATGCTCCTCCCCTAGCGATACCAGGATGTTTAGGAAAGATTTGCATGCAGTCCTGTCTCTTCTCTGTCTGCCAAGCCTGGAGGATTTTAAACTAAGTGATGAGTGTGCTGCTGACAGGTCTTGGGGGTGAAGGAAGATGTGAGTCAGAGCACAGAATTCAAACCCATAGATAGCCAATCTTCAGACTCTCTGTGGTGGTCAGTGCTCTGTTTTGTTTTGTGTCAGTTGCTTAAAAACAAGTTCATCTGTTGTGTCATCTTACCATGTGGCTCCAAGGAATAGAGTGGCATGGAAAGTGGTAGTGGTGGTTGGGTGTCAGTAAGAGGTTCATTGAAATCAGGGCTGTTGTGAGTGTCCAATAGCCTGAGACTGAATTAAAAGAAATCTGGGGCTACACCATCTCTGAAAGCGTGAGCCTTCCTTCTTGTTTTCCAGTCCCGCTGCTTCCTTTGCATAGTATCTAGCAATTACACGGCGAGTCAGATCAGTCCTGATCTGACTGAAAGACCAACTCATCAGAAAACAAGCTATGATCTCTAGAATTGAAAGAGGGGAGAGGACTGAGGAAGAGGTGGGACTGCCTCTTTTGGTGGCGGGGTACAATTAAATTATTTTCATGACTAGCTTAAGCAATCCCCAGCAAGCCTTTCCCTCCCTCAGTCTGAGCAAGGCTGGCTTGTGGATGGGCCATTCCAACCTGGGGCTGTTCCCTTGGCCAAGCTGAGACCAGGAGAGTCCTCCTGGGGCTGGGAGTCCAGAGCTGTAAGCACCTGGGGGCTGGGAAGGTCCTCAGGGGATGTATCTCTGTATGCTTCTCCTGTTCTCTATTTTTTTGGTACAATGCCTTCAGGAATGTTGCCAGACTGGGTTGGTAGTGAAGTGGACATAGTCAGTACCCAGTCAACCTCCCAGTTCCTGAAATCCAGGCAATAGGAGGTCAGCAGAACCATGCTGGAAACAGGATTTGGGGTTTTTGGGTTTTGCACAAACTGAAGATCTTATGGAGTGTTTGGGATGAACATGGGACCTGGTTGAACTTAATCCTCTTACAGGTTTTACTGCAGCATGTTCTGGGAGCTGCTGGTCTAGCTCCTGAAATAGCACACTGCACATCCTTTCTGTGTCCCCCTTTTCTAATGGGAGCTGGCTACTGCCTGCCTTTTTTCTCCCTATGAACTTCGTGCAGCAGAGGCCTTTGCTGCAGTTGTTGATACAAGAGTTCAGCTGAAAACGTTTTGAATGGACAAAAGGGAAAAGGTCACTGCTGGTCAGCTACCCGAGCTGGCATTTTTGGGAGCAGCTGTCCTAGACAGAGTACATGGCGATGAAATGTTAGCTATGGAACTGGGCAGTTCGAAACAGAAGGAAGCTGTCCTGTTAGTCCTGCACCTTTTATTGTGCTGTTCTGCCAGCTGCTCTGGTCTTAAAATTGTGCATTGCTGGGTTTCAAACTACTTCCTTGGCAGTGCAAGGAAAATTTCTGTGTGTGCGGGGCAATCTGTTGATGAACCCAGGATATACTTAGGATTATACGACACTGAATACACCTTTGTAACTGGAGGGTGACTGATTTTTGTAGTAACACTTTGGAGTGTGCTTGGAAATATGATAGATAACAATGCTTTCAGTTAACGTGGTTAACTGACCAAGTCACTTTTTGGACTAGCTGCTTTTATAGTTAGAGCTAGCCAGTCCTTTAGCTGGGAAATTTATTGTGTTAAGTTGTTTTTTTTTTGCCTAGAAAACCTACAGTGCCAAAATAAGAGTTGGTTATATTTTATTGGAATATAAACCTAAGGGCTTTACAGAGAAGGTTGACATTTCTGCTCAGTTTGTTTAAGGCTTTAAAATCTGACCTAGAGGTGTAATTACTATCCCGGAAACAGGTATATATTACATCATCTGTTAGTGTAGCCCTTAAAATTTGGATGCGACTGTGAAATTTACCTAAAGGAGTGAAAAATGTCACCATAGCCAAACCCGGGTTTTCCTGTCGTTCCATGTTTATTGTACAGTTGTCTATGTATTATATTCCCTCTTCTGTTTCTTTTATCATGTTCTGCTGGTTGAGATTTAGCTCAGCTTGCACTGTAAGGGACACACAGATTGCCTTAGGTATAAGGATATTTTTCTTTACGTGTACAATCAACATGAATGAAACGAAACCTATATAATAGTAATGTGGATGGTATTCTCATCTCTAGCGTGAGCAGCCATAGTTTATGGGTGTGCTCCAGGGTACCTAGCCCACACAGGTTATTTTTTAATCAGCTCTAGGATGGATACCAATAAGGTCTACATTTACCTGGTCTTTTGTTCTTGTTTCCAAAACTGTAATTAAAAAAAAAAAGGGCTTCTGAAGGTGCAGTTAAAGTAGAAGTTAGTGCTGAGAACAAGTTACGGACAGTGCTCCCTTCCTTGTGGAACAGATTCCCAGTGCTAGGAAGAATCGGTTGGACCTAGTTAATGAACAGTTGTTTTTTTCTTTCCTCAACAGTGCTTTGAAATAGCGGTTATTTAAAGTAGAAGCTTGAAAACAAGACTATATTATTTAATTTTGTTATGAAAAGGCTTTTAGAGCACAGTTTGTGAGTTTAGGAGTTCTTCTGTAAATGTTCCTGTCACTTGTCTGGAATGTTAAGTATTGCAACGGTTACACATTTCTCACAGCAGTTACAGCTCTCAAGTTTTCTCCAAAGAAGGATTAGAGAAATTCAGGTGTCTAGCAGCCAATTCTTGCCCAAAGCTCTGGTCTTTCCTCCCTTCTGTTTAAAAGAGAAGTAGCAATATCAAATGTGGCTTGAAAACAGTGGATAGATAACATAACTTAAAGGTAGAATTCCCATTTTTGTAATCCCACAACTCGTAATGGAGAACCCTAAAGGCCCTTTTGCATTTTTTATATAGAAAGTAGTAGGAAGGTCTTTCCTTTCTAAGTAACTACCTGCAGCAGTTGTTCCAAAATTGCAGCACCCATAAATCATTGACATCTCTGTATTTTTCTGACAGTGTAAGAACTTAGCAGACCTCACCATGACTGGAGCAGGGATCCATCCCATCTGGTGCTCTGGGTCCAGCCATGGCTCTAAGCAGATGTCTCAGGAAAAAACCCAAACCTGAAGTCTCTCATCCCCTGACTGCTATCCCACCCTGCAGTTATTTTTGGCTCAGAGGGGTTTCTCAGCCTTTTGTGCTCAGCTGTTTAGCATCTGCTGGGGAATTTGTCTACCTTGCTCGTATCCAGTCTCCCCTTCTACTCACACTTCCTGCAGCCACAGCATTCTTTCAGTCTGCATTAAAAATATGGTTCATTTTTCTTACTTTGAACCTGGCTCTAACTTCATTTGTTGGTCCCTAATTTTAGTACTGGAGGAGATCATTAACAGCCAGTTCCAGTCTGCCTTCTAAGATTTGATAGGTTTTTGTCATAATCCCAGTGAGGTGTCTCATGGGAGCTATTATATGCCTTTGATCTTCTTTTTCCCTCTTGCCGAACCTTTTCCAGTTCTGTAAGCATTTTTCCTTTTTGAGGTTGAGAGACCAGAACTGCACATACCAATTAAAGCACGGGTAGATGGGCAAAAAATTGATTTGTGGAGTGCAATATTTGTTATTTTATGGTTTGTTCTCTATTCCTTTCTTTCATAATTCCTGGAATTGCTTTGCTTTTTTTGCCTTATTCCAGACACTGTACCTATAATTTAATGAAGCTGTGAATCAAAACACTGAAGTCTTGTTGAGCAATAGTAGTGAGTTGAGAGCACATACATATATATGAAGCTGAGGTTGCTTTTGCCCAAGAGATAAATTGCTTTTTGTTTACCTACATTTAATTTTATTTGCTGTTTTTGTTGTCCAGTTAGTCTCATCAGAGTCTTCTGTGATTCTGTGCAGTTTCCTGCTGCCCTTGGTATGTTAAATGACCCTCTAGCATCAGCACACTTGCAGGTCAGTAAAACCGATGTCTTACCATGAATGCAGTGCTGGCTCTGGGCTTCTGGAACCCAGTGGTCAATGGATTATGTTTATGGAACTGTTAAGCAAGAGACCTCCCTTTAGAGAGCTTGTGCAGCTTGCAGGTTGAAAGTGTAAGCCATGGACAGTCTAAGTGTAGAGAACTCTGTCTCTTAGTAGGTAGCTTGTTTTGTGTCCCAGACATCAAGTTGCTGGCGACTGCGCAGAGACTCAGGGAAATTCTGAATCTGTGTTTTACAGGGGGCTGGAGAGGCTGTATTTCATAATCTTTTCTTCACAGTGTTCTGCCTTTTGGGATTGTGCAAGTGACCCCAAAATGTCATTCCCTAATTATTTGGGCAAAAGTTGTCAGCCTAAATATATCAAAACCAAAGAACGTGTACAAATAGAGAATGGAAGTGTACTGACTCCGTTGCTCTTGGATGTGAATGTTTCTGTTTTCCTCTGTATCTTGGGTATTTGATGTTTCAAAAATGCTCAGTATCCTCAGATTTGAGGGATCAGTTGTTGCTGTTTTTCTGGATATCTTAAAAGATAATTGTAAGATTATTTATAATTTTCATAATATTTCACAGTTTTTAATAGATAAAACTGCTTAAAATCTCTTGCTAACTTTTATTTTCAACCAAAGGCAAAAGGCAAAAATACCTTCTTTGATGCTTAACCCTTTCTCACCTCACAGGCACAAGAAACTGCTTTTTGTACTCTTGTAATTGAGCCTCACTTGTGTGACAGCAATATTAGCATGAATAAGCATATTAAATAATGGATGAGATTAAAATAATCACAGTAAGAAAAAAACACACGCCTTCGGTTTTCAGGTTCCTAAAGAGTACATAAGAGTAACCCCGAAAGCATTTCACGTTGGCTGGGTGGATGTATCATATCAGTTTACAGTAAAGAGCAGAGCCCTGCTATTGGGCAAAACACTTTTAAATTATTATTTATGGTGTTATATTTGCAGCTGGTATAAAATGCAGGACTGGTTTCACATGCCAGCACCAGAGCAAGGAGAGCCCGCTCCTGAACAGGATTCCCTCTTGTTTCCTGTACTATGTGTGCTTTGGAAAGAGAGACAGCTGGGAAAGGGTACAGGTTAGAGCAAACAGTTACGTTTTAGTTTGGGAATGCAGTCTTTCTATCTGATATTTCAGGCTTGTTTTGGCTTTTTTTTCCATCCTGATGAATTTTATAATTGATACTGTAGAGCTAGCATTAATCGAATGTTTTCCAGTAACATCTTCTGTCTGTTGATAGATGAGTATTTTGTTTAGTAGTGCGATATGAGGGACCTCCAAAAGTCTCTCTTGACTGTCTTGTGGAGTTAAAACTCTTAATTCCACTGCAACTTTAGAGTTAAGCTTCTATTTCACTCTCTTCTTTCTTCTCTTTTTTTTTTATCCTTCTTTTTTGGGGGTGGGAGGAGGTGTGTGTGAAAGGGAAGGAAATCTTTGGTACTTCTGTCTTTCTCCCTGGGGTAAAATATAAAGTACCGTTTTAGATGCAGTTTTTGCTTTTTAAAACAGTAGTGAAAGAACATGATAGCTCTCATTTGAATTATTAGCGTTCTGTGTTCATCTTCAGAAAGCTTCATTTGGCTAGTGAGCATTTTATTTCCTACTTTAAAATTTAGTGTTGGGCAGAGACAAATTTAGTGTTGGTTCTTAATCTTGTGATCATCTTTAGAAGCATAAAAGTAGTCTTTATCTGTGGTATCTGCCATTTGAGAAACTGGGTGAAGTAGGGCTTTTTCTGCTTACAGTTCAACAATATTGATGTCTTCTGTTTTCAGTGCTGAAACCCCATCCTCTTCTTCCTTCCTGGAGAAGGCAGGAGGGGAGGAATTGGTGCTGAGAGGTCATAAATTCACTTTAGGAGCCTGAGTGCAGCTGCTTTTAGAACCTGTAATGCTATTTAATGTCTTGTCCTTATTTTAAGTTGGACTCATTTATATCTTTTTCTCAGTTTCTAAGCTATAATTACACAATCTCCTTTCAGTAGGAAAGTAACTACTAGAGCCTAGTTTCTCTGGAACTAAAACAGGAACAGCGGTACCTAAACCTCCCTGTCTTCTAGGTGGCTTTGAAGTTTCTGGAAAGTTGGTTCTACCTTTGAGGTTCAGTGAATCCCAAATAGTGTTTTTCAATGTCAAATAGATGGATAGTTTAAATAAATACTGTGTTGAAACATGAGGATTATAGTTAGTTCCTTTGTTTAGTTTCACCTGTTTACATCCCTTTGCTATGCGGTTGCTGTTCTTAAGCAAATACTGTTTCCTGTTTCCAGGAACACTTCTAAAACATGCATTTTTTTACAAATCCATTATGGATGAGAAACATTGGACTTCACACAGTCTTTTGTCACCGATGACCTCTGTGATCTGTTTATAAGAGCATAAATGGTTTGTACTCTAAAAGCTGACGATGGTCTGTATCTGGCTTTGAGACTAACCATCCAGTGGTAACCATCATGTTACTGTATGATGTGCTGTAAAAATGGGTTGATGTTTTACTGTGCATGAGAAGATCATGTGTGCAGTGTGTACCGGCATGTTGCAAGACATGTCAGACTTAATGAATGTGCTCTGTAGACTTGATAAAGGTGTGTTGCAAGTGGCCATTGCTGGGTGTCTGCGGGCCAGCTGGAGCTACAGCTTTTATTGAGATTGCCAGGCAGGGTTGTCAAGCTCTGCCCAAATGAGTAATAGTCATATCATTGCTGGTTCTCTAACCTTCATTAGAGCACTGGTTTACTAGCTCTATGAGCTTTCAAAAAGCCATGGTTCTGGTCTACTGCGTTTGTTGCAAGGGGTTGTGTTTTTTTTGAGGTAGTTTTCAAAGTGTACTCAGCCTCGCAACAAGCTGTGCACTGAAATTTGTTTGATTAATTCTCAAGCATACTATGGACAACTTTTTTTATGTAGCCTGTAGAACATCAAAAATATCATTCAGTAGTAATGATGCCGGTTTTACTAAACAAGTCTGTCCTCTTTGGTCGTTTCAGTTTTAGTTTTCAGTTGAATAAGATCAAAAGCACAAGTGCTCAGCTCGTTAACATGAAAAAGGCAAGAAATTAAAGTGTGGCAACTTGGTCCTACCCGTAAACATTAGCATCTGCTTCTGGAATCTAGTAGGCAGTTGTACCACTTAAAATCATGTGCGTGTATAGCAAACATATCATCATGGGGCTTTTCTGGTTTGGGATTTGTTTTTCTTAGGAGTGTCTCGTTTCAAATTATCTCTCAGTTATTTAATCTTCTGTGAAGGCATTCTGATTATTAGTAGCCGTATGGCAGGACCAGTGCATTTTTGACATTCTGGTGATGAAACTGCACCAGCAAACAAAGTTTTCTGTGTCTCTTCATGCTAGCATTCAGAGCTAAAGGGAATCTGGAAGCTATAAACAAATATTTTCAGTGTCTTAAAATGAAACTTCCTGTTTCTTCTATTAACAGCACTTAGGGGTCTGAGAAGGCAAAACTCCTGGAGCTTTACTGACTTCTATCAAAGTCATACTTGAAATACACTTGTGTGCGGCTGAGGTGGTGATGTGGAGGAAGGAGTGTGTGTAAGTGTATGGTGTTAATTTTGTTAGCTTAAATGAGTTAGTACTTGGGATCACTGTGTTTCTGTGTCACACATCTCATGTGCTCAATGATCAGTCTGCTTTTTGTGTCTTTGAAATGCTTCACTTTTTAAGAGATGGAGACCACTAGATGAGTTTCATGTTTCTAATCAGCAGCAGGATATTGGGCTCAGATAAACCTAATTGCTTACTTCCACCCAGAATCTGTAAGACTGAAAAGGGGGATGGAAGTTTCTTCCTCTTAATCTTCCATCCTATGTCTTCTGACTCAGAGAAGATGAAAACAGCTGCCAACTATCTCACTTGTGCAAGAGGGAGGTTGATCCTGGTGTGTCTAGTCTTTCTGGTAGTCCATACTTCAAATTACGGCTTTGGCTAGTCTACCTTTTCTTAGGTTGTCTTCCAGAATTAGCAGTTCTTGCAATAACTGCAGTGTTAGGTCTTCTGCAGCTGCTCCTGTTTTGAGTGAAGTCAGCTTTGTTTTCTGGGGTTTCATTTATTTGCTCATGGCTGGAATTACAGTCTTGAGAGTTGTCTGCTGTTTGAGAAAACTTGAAGGCAAGGTAAAGATGCTCAAGTGTCCTGTCTGTGGACTGTGGAGTGTGGTGGATTACTTCTGGTTTCTTCTCTGAGATAATCCTCATAATCATATGACTAGTATTAAGTTCTGTAAAATCCCAAGTGTTTATAAACGTGGTTGTTAATAATAAATGGTTTCAGGGAATCTGAATTTTTCAACTTCTTTCAATTTTTTAAAAATACTTTTTTCTCTGCAGCTGCTGTTACTTTCTCAGTACTTTAGTTTCCATGCTGGGGGTAATCTTTTCTCAGATCCAGTGTTGTTGGTAGTCAGGCTGTTGCCTGAATACTCCCACGGTATTTTCCTTCCCACAGTCAGAAATAAAGAACATTGCTGCCTTAATAAGCCTTTATTTTGCTAGCTAACGAGTGAACTCAGTAACATGGGTCACTTATAAAATATCCTCGGTTCAGTGCCATTTTTGGAAAGAGAACTGAAAAAAAAAATATAATTTGGAGGGAAGCTGTAGGAAGCACTTAGTTCTTGGTAAAAATTTCTTTTTAAAAAAGCAAAAACCACTGGTCAGTCACATGCATTCTGTTTGGCTCTAATTTGTGGTCTTTACTGCTGTTCTGGACTTCTGGTCTTAAATAGCGCATTATGAAAAGAAAAACATTGCTTTTCATTTGTATTTGATATTTAAAATTTCTTTCCTTCTGCTTGCAGATTTGTTTGTAAATGCATCATAAACAGACAGCCCAGAATGAAGAAAGCAAGCAGGAGTGTTGGCTCAGTGCCCAAAGTGCCTGGAGTAAATAAAACTCAAACAACTGAAAAAGCCAAACCAGAAAACGGCTCCTCAGTGTCTGCAGTAACAAAACTCTCCAAAACTGGGACATCAGCCTCTCTTTTGAAGGTAATAACCAATAGAGTGTTCTGTTTGTTTATAGTTTTTACAGTAAAGCTTTAAAAAGAGTAAAATTTGAAGGCATATCTTTAACGCAGCTTAGACTAGAGGTTTGTCATATGGGTAACTGAAGGGAATTTGTGTAGTAACCCGGCACTGGGCAGGGTGATAGGACTTTGTGTGGCATTCATGCTGTATTTTTCATATTGCAATGTGTGAGGTGATGGAAAGCAATATACTTTGCAGAACTTGCCTGTTCTGCACAAGGAGTAGAGTGGAGGTTGTGTTCTGATGAATGTTATTAGTAATGTCATGTGTTATGCTTGAATGGTGTGGTCGTGACTAATGGGATTTGATAAAAGTTATTTACTAATTCTGAAAAAAGAACTAACGAAGTAACTAACATGAGAAACTTTTTGATATCAGTGATCCGTGTCAGGTCAGTGCAGCTGAATTCTTCTAGCTGTTTTGGCCTTTGCTTTGTGTGAAGTACTGCTTGAGCTGAATTTGCACAAGTTGATTCTTGCTCCTACAACAAGTTCAAAGGTAGAGGTTTTCTCTTATATTAGCAAAACAGTGCAGTAGATTGAGGAACGTATGGTTTTCAACAACCAAGAAAAAGAAGATGTACCGAGGTGTGCTGGAGTGAAGTTTTCACCTGGGAGCAAACGCGTCAGGGTTGGATGGATCGTATGAGCCTGTCTGGTCTGCCTCTCCTGGCATGGAAGCACGGCTGGACCCAGCTCCTTTTGCCTTCCTGCAGCCCAGTGCGCAGAGCTGTGGCGCTGCTGCTGCTGCCCTGGAGCAAATGAACAGAACAAGGGCCAGTGGCTTCTGCAACTGGGATCTGAACCACTCTCACCTACTGGAAGCCAGATAGGCCATTTAAATAACTGGCAAATAAAGACCTAAAATTAATGAAGTGGTTAAGGATTGAGGTCTCTCTCTAATAGCTATGCAGGATTACTAAAGTCAAAAGGTGTGTTCCCTTTCTCTCTTCTTCTTGCTTTTCTTTTATGGAAGAATGGTTAATAATTTTGCTGATGAACTTGCAAGCCAGGTTTCAGCTAGATTTTCTCCTGATGCCCCTCCTTTCCTCTGCCACCCAACCTATCTTGCTGTTTTCTTAACTTTAAATACTCTTTTGATGCTTGTTGACACTAGTTGTTTTGTCTTTCTATAAACCACTCAAAGAATATGGAAACAAAAGTCCTTTATAGTTTACTT
This sequence comes from Eurystomus gularis, assembly GCA_013400335.1. Classification (NCBI taxonomy): domain Eukaryota; kingdom Metazoa; phylum Chordata; class Aves; order Coraciiformes; family Coraciidae; genus Eurystomus; species Eurystomus gularis. Next base: position 734,220 of record VZZY01015695.1, read on the forward strand.
TTCAGGTTTCTTATGTCATACCTCTCAGTGGGATGAGAGGAGGAGGATGATCTAACACTGAAGAAATTTGACCCAGCATGCTTTCACAATTTTACTTCTATTAGTAACACTTCTGGCTGTGTTTGGGTGTAGGGTTATATGACAACTGCATGTTCAACTGCATGTAATTTATTTTGTCCTCAAAGTAAGCGTGCATAGAGATACAGAAAACTTTGAGTTGGATATTGAATGAAAGGCCACTGTTAAGGAGTAGAAGTATGCACTTACAGTACTACACCAATCAATTCAGTCAGTAATAATGTTGCAAAATGGAAAATTGCTTTGTAATTATAGCATGGTTTTTTCCTATCCCCTTTGTGATATAACCATAGGCTGGTGTTCAGCTCTGGGTGGGCTTCTTTCACTGCACATTGTTCCTTCTTTTTTGTGGCATTTTCAAAGTGTGCGGACAGTGAACACAGGAAGAAACTGTGAGACCCACCCTTCTGTACAGCTGAACGCTGTTCCAGAGTTTGGTTTGTCCATCTGCTTCAGAATGCCGTTTGTTGGTTACTTCTTTGTGGCTTTTTGGCTCCCACTTAGTCCGGGATTTTTGTAAATGTTTAGCACCCCCCACCCCACACAGGTTATTACAGCAGAGTGTTATCTGCCAGCCATTTATAGTTGTTAATATGTCAAAAAATACTTTGCAAATAACAGTGTATTTCTATTTTTAAGATTATTGGTTTTTTACTTCTTCAGCTAACGAGCTTGTGATTATGCTAACTCACAACTGTAATTAGATGGCAGCTGGACTTCATACAAATGAATTACAAAATCCAGTGTCCCTGAAAAGCCAGGATTTGGACACCAGCATTTGAATATTATAAATTAGAATATGTTTTCAGTATTTGTGTGTCTAGGCTTCAGTATTCTGTTTGCAAAATGCAGTAACTTAATTACAGATTGTTGTGAAGTTTGTTTGAAGCACTCAAGCACAGCAACAACAAGCATCAAAGAAAATCCCAAGTTGGAATAGTTAGATATATTTATAAAGGGATTTGAATGAGGTGCAGTGAATGGTGCAGATACACACGTTGAGAAACTAAGATGAAATTAATTGTAGAGGTGATCAATCAGGTTTCATTGCACTGTAAGAGATATGAGGGAAAATGGAATATGAATTATGCAATTATAAAGTCTTTTTATAGAGAGAATCAAAATAGGTCTGAATGAGCATTTCTGATTATGGTATTTTCTAGGTTTTCATATTTTAATATAGAATGTTTAATGCTAAGCAGGATTGCACTGATTTCAGTAAATGGGAGAGACCGTTCTTCATTAAGAAAAAACTGTTTAATAAACATATGACATTGATTTTGCTACTGTTAAAATATACACTACAAAAATCCTTTGATTTTTAAAGTCAAGAATTGTTGCTATTGTGGAGCATTAAGAAAAGAGAGCTGCTGGTTTGTCATTTTTCCAAAGCTTTGCTCATTTTCTTTGCCAAGAGTGTAGTGTAACAGTTTTGAGAATCTGTTTACTAATTGGCTGCAGAGGAGGCAGTGCCTTCCAACCTAGACCAGAAATAGTTTATGGGTAAATTGGAGGAAGAATGGCTGTCTTTAATTCCTTTGTTCAGCAAGGACTGGAGATGACTAATGTCAGAATGGGCGTATTTTACTTAGCTTTTCTTTTGCCAAGCTAATTCACATCTTGACCTATTTGGCTTGATAACGTGTACTTGTACTATAACGATCTAAAAGCTTAATCTAATTTCCCCGCTTTTTTAAAAGGTTAGAAATGCTGACAGCTAATAGTCCCTTTCGGCTATCATGTTTGCAGGCTGATTGGCAGATCCAATCGCCAGGTAGAAAATCACCTTTCCATGCCTTTTTGTAATACCTTAGTTTAGGGGATAGTTGCGTCACAAGGTTGTTTCCTTCCCTCTCTACCCCCATGCCCACAAAATTAGTTTAGATTGGATATGAAATCTGATTAGATTACGGGGAAATGGAGGATTCTCGTGCAGTAGTAGTTTGTGCTCAGCTCTTCTCTGCACAAGTAGTGTCGGCTTTGTTGGTTTTGTAGCCATGCAACATTTTTATTTTCCCGTTGTTACTTAAATTCCATCTGCTGTTCTGCATGGCTGTGTGACATAGCAGATCAAGGAACTGAGCTGGCTCCTGGGAGGAAGGAGCCCTTTGAAAGGGCTTCGGTTTACACAGCGCAGTGTGTAAGCACGTGGAGAAGAGCAGCATAGAACAACACTGGCTTTTTCATAGAAGAAGAGCCATCTTAGATGCACATCAAACTACAGCCTCAGAGTAATGTGGGGTTTTTTTCAGCCTTTTACAAACATTTTTAGAAGGCTATACCGTTTCCTACATGATTCAATAAAAATATTCTTGTCCTAGAGGATTTTACCCTTACAAATACCTGTTTCTCTCTGTATATTACCTGTGTTTCTAACAACAGCATGCAGAACAAATCTGTTTGCTTCCCAAGCTCCCTTTTGTTTTCCAGCTGCTCTTTGTAACCGGCCCAAATCCCATCCATGCCCTTTCCGCAATATTGTGATCAGTGTTCTGAAATTTGCACTTGCAAAAGAAACTATATAGAGTGGAGTGGGATTCAGCTTTCTTTTTTAATTAAGCAAGTGTCTTAATGTACAGACTCGCAATGTCTGGCATATAATTTTTAACATGAATATGTATGGGAGCTAGACCTTAAGAACCTGCAGAAGTCATGATGTTGAGCAACTGGTTAATTCCTAAGCACAACCTTTTAGCTGGTAATGCTGGGTGAGACTTCAAATGTGTTATCCAGCTGAATAATACAGTTACTCAGAAATGCTGCTAACACAGATGTTTTCTTTTAATTTTGCTTCCCTTTATAATGGGAAAAATGTTTAACATATTTTATTGTTCAGCCATTTGAAAATTGCATTTTAAAGATTGCAAAGCCTCCCAATTTATACTGAAGAACTTAATATTTCTAAAGTTTCTTTTATTCTGAAAGATGTATTCTCTATTTGGGAATCCAGTTCTTCAAACTCCTGTGCTTACCACCTTGTCACATTCCAGGCAGCTTTTGTGGCTAACAGTAGTTTCAAGAATGATCATACCAGGTCAGACAAAAAGTCCCATCAAACAAGTATCCTGTCTCTGAGAGTGCCCCATAAATAACATGAAAATAAGGCAAGGATATATGCTTTGGATGGCTTTCCCCCCTCTCTGAATACTGTCCTAGTTTCTAATGATTCCAAGTTTAGTATTTTGAGCTAGAAAGTAGAAAGGGTATTTTATGAATGTTGGATTGATTTTTGTTGTTGTTTGCTTTGATCTTTGTGTTGTGAACTTGTCCACCAGAAAATGCTTTATTATGTTTTATTGAAAAACATTATACTAACTTCCTAGCATTTGGTAGTTTGCTTATCCAAGAATCTCCTTCATATTTATGCTTCAGCAAACTTTCAGTCAAAATTTAGAAGTGTTACACTATGTTGTGCTACTGTGCCTTCCTTTTTTTTTCTCCTTGGTATTGAAGCATTAATAATTTTGTCTTGGGGGGAGAAGACTCAGTTTCGATGGTCAATCACATGTATGGAGTTGAAGTTCAATTTGAGCTTACCAACTTTGTGCACTGCAGTGCACTTATATGTTTCAGCATTCTTGCACAGACATGTGACTAGTCAAAGATGTGCTTTGTAAACGGATGGGTTCTTTAACAGAAGAAATGTTGACTATGCAGAATTCTCAGCCAGCTGTCTTAAAGCTATTTCTTCCTTTTCTTTCAGACTAAGAGTAATGATGACCTCTTAGCGGGGATGGCTGGTGGCAGTGGAGTGACAATGACCAATGGTGTCAAGGCAAAGAAGAGCACTTGTGTATCAACAGCATCTTCAGCTTCAGGGACAACCATGAACAGTCTTGAAAATAAACCCAAAACTATTGCAGGTAAATGGATATATTGGTCCTTAAAGATGGTAGTTGGGTGGCTTTTTATTTTCTCATTATGCATTTTGGATCCAGGCTGCCTAATGAAGTCAAATCAGTCGGTCAAATCAAACACCTCCTGGGCTCTCTTCCCATTTTTAAATAATGTAATTGTCTTTTTGGAGGGTGTTCCTTTTAATTGTATGCAACTGCTATATAAAACTAGATAATATTATTAATCTAGCGAATTACGGATTTGTCTAAAATAATTTAATATGTCTAAACAAAAATCATGCCACAAGCACTGTATCTCTAAGATATGATCACTTGTTGCAGTCAACATTTTGGACATTCTGTATTGCTTTATAGAAATAAAGTAAGGGAGCTGTCAGAAACTGTTCAGAGAAGTCAGATTATTTAGTGTGTTATCAATACGGGTGGAAATAAGTCTTGCCTCCCATTACTATGCTTTGGATTCAGTAATATCTGCAAAGCTGTAAAGCTTCTGGAAATAAAGTAGTAATAACCTATCCTTGTCTTTATGAAATGAGATGAAAATGCAAAAACCTTAATTTTGATTTTGGGGAATCATAATACGCAATTCATCGCTTTAAAGCTTACATTCAAATCTACTGAAAAGGGAGACAAATTTGAACTTGTAGGAATAGCACTGCTGCAGTTTTTGTACAGTTTACCAGAAGCTGTTGAAGACAGAAAAAAGAAACTTGAGAATGTTAAACTTCAAGGTCTTAACTCATTTTTAAAATACTGGTGAAGCATAGCAATTGGTAGAGCATGTATTAATTAAAATGTAACTGTGCTGACTCATGGTTACGGTTGTATAAATGTTTACTCTAAACATATTTTATGAAATGTATTTACCAGCATGATTCAGAAAATCAACCGCTCTCTTGCTGATATAAAATACACAGATATTGTATTTTAAATTCATGTTCCTAACTTTCAAAAAACATCTAGGTACAAGTTCCACAACTAAGCGTAGCACTTCATCGGGAAATAAAGAGTCAAGCTCTTCTAGAGAGAGAATGCGTGATCGTTCTCGTTTAAGCCAGAGCAAAAAGCTGCCTTTGACTGGGCAGGGGCCCAATGATACAGTACTGGCAAAACGCTCCCGTAGTCGCACCAATCCAGAATCGGATATTCGGATGAGCAAGTCCAAGTCAGACAATCAAATCAGTGACAAAGCTGCATTGGAAGCAAAAGTGAATGATCTTTTGACATTAGCAAAAACTAAAGATGTGGAAATCTTGCACCTGAGGAATGAACTAAGGGATATGCGTGCTCAACTGGGGCTTAATGAAGATCAACTTGAAGGTGATGAAAAATCTGAAGAAAAAGAGGCCATTGTTGTCCATCAGCCAACTGATGTAGAGTCTACGTTGCTACAGTTACAGGAACAAAACACTGCCATCCGAGAAGAGCTCAACCAGCTGAAGAATGAGAATCGAATGTTAAAAGACAGACTAAATGCATTAGGCTTTTCTTTGGAGCAACGGCTGGACAACTCTGAAAAACTCTTTGGCTATCAGTCTTTGAGTCCAGAGATTACAGCTGGCAACCACAGCGATGGTGGTGGTACTCTGACATCTTCAGTGGAAGGTTCTGCTCCTGGATCAATGGAAGACTTGTTAAGTCAGGATGAAAACACTTTGATGGACAACCAACATAGTAATTCCATGGATAATTTAGACAGTGAGTGCAGTGAAGTTTATCAGCCACTGACATCAAGCGATGATGCTTTAGATGCTCCATCATCTTCAGAGTCTGAAGGTGTACCAAGCATAGAAAGATCTAGGAAGGGAAGCAGCGGCAATGCAAGTGAGGTGTCCGTAGCTTGTCTGACAGAACGGATACATCAGATGGAAGAGAATCAACACAGTACAGCTGAAGAGCTCCAGGCCACACTCCAAGAGCTTGCAGATTTGCAGCAAATAACACAAGAGCTAAACAGTGAGAATGAAAGACTTGGGGAGGAAAAAGTAATCCTTATGGAATCTTTGTGCCAGCAAAGTGACAAGTTAGAACACTTCAGCCGTCAGATCGAGTATTTCCGGTCCCTTTTAGATGAACACCATATTTCATATGTCATTGATGAAGATATGAAGAGTGGTCGCTACATGGAGTTAGAGCAACGTTACATGGACCTTGCAGAGAATGCTCGGTTTGAGCGAGAGCAGCTGTTAGGTGTTCAGCAGCACTTGAGCAACACTTTGAAGATGGCAGAACAAGACAACAAGGAGGCCCAGGAAATGATAGGGGCATTAAAAGAACGAAATCACCACATGGAACGGATTATTGAGTCAGAGCAGAAAAGCAAAACAGCGATAGCATCTACCTTAGAGGAGTACAAAGCCACAGTAGCCAGTGACCAGATTGAGATGAACAGGCTGAAAGCTCAGTTAGAACATGAAAAGCAGAAAGTGGCTGAGTTGTATTCTATACACAACTCTGGAGATAAATCAGATATACAAGATTTGCTGGAGAGTGTCAGGCTGGATAAAGAAAAAGCGGAGACATTGGCCAGCAGTCTGCAAGAAGAGCTGGCACACACTCGCAATGATGCCAATCGACTGCAAGATGCCATCGCTAAGGTAGTATTTAAAACAAACTGTTGTATTTTAACATCCCGTATACACCATGACTTACTGCTGGTCACTGCAGTTTCTAGAAGTAAAGGATTAATTGTGAAGTTAATTGGGTTGCAGTAATGCTAGGATTGATTACTTTCTCTGAGGATTGATTACTTTCTCTGAGGATTGATTACTTTCTCTTAACCTTTGTTATCAAAATGACAGAGGCCTGTTTTAAAAATTATATGGATACATTCAGCTACAGGGTAACTGTCAAGTTACTCTTTTAAAACACTGGTATTTAAATTCCGTAACTTTCAAGGGCCAAACTTAAACAGAATATAAGATACTGTATGAATTTTGTGTTCAAGTTGCATGCCTTCTGCAAGAGTTTAAAGGAGTTAGTGCCAAACTGGTGGAAGGGGGATGTCACTGAGAAAGAACTGGAGTTAAAGTCTGAAGTGATAACCCAGCTGTTAGTGACTTGTAGGACCTTTCACATGTGTTGAGAGAGTATTATGAAGTTTCAGCTTATTCAAGTTAGTTCAGTTTACTTGGAGTAAACTAATGATAAAGAAAGCTGAAAAGTATCTTCTTTCTCCAATCAAGACTAGTTTTGAGGTAGACAGGTTTTACCAGATTTAATTTACTGAATACATATTTTAGTTTTAAATGAAGAAAAAACCCAAACAACATTTTTATAAGCTTTTAAACAGTTATTGTTAAATCTATATAGGTCTTTTGCTAGTGATGCATCCAGGAGCAGATTGTGTGTTGACAGGGTTTTGGACTGAAATGTGTATTTCTAGTTCTAGAACAGCTATTTTGACTCATATAACTAATCTGTCTAGTAAATATGTCTAGTAAAAGTGTTTACCATAATTTAATATAAAAATAACAGCATTTATTTAATAATCTTAAGTATGCACTTAAAGGTGTATCTTCCTGATGGGAAAATTTATGCCAAATTTAATGTCTGAACTATATATTAGTTGCAAATTCATGTTAGTTGTGATCACCAGCCAGTTAGAATCAACTTTAACTTGGGAGGGGAAAAGTAATAATATAGTTTTAATAATTAAAGTTGAGTAGTGCTATTAAAGAATACCGAAACAGATTATTTAAAGCAGGACATTTTGTCTATTAAAATTGGTGCCTGTGTTGACCCACCCTAAGCCATGACCTAATTTCTCATGTTTTTCTGACACCTTATTTTTTCTGTAGGGTTAATGTTACTGTGCCTCTGATCCCGGGTTGTTCCTTATGTTGCAGTTTCATGAAGCAGGATAAAATAGATGTGCTGTTCCTGGAAGGAAAAAATCTGCTACCTTTTCCTTTCCCTTTTTCTTTTAATTTGGATCAATAGCTTGTAAAACTCCTCTGGGAACTATTTCAGCTCACTAACACATCTCACACACAATTGTGAATCCTGCTACTTGGTTAAGGAAATGAATTATCTCACGGGTCCACCAAGCACTAAAATTGATGCGCAGAAAAGAGAAGAGAGCAGGCCTTTGTTTATTTTTTTTTTTCCTTTTGGCAAGAGAAAAAAGGGTAAAGAGTTTCCCCCCCTACCTCCTCCCTTGTTCATGGCAGCTAGATGTTAAATTGGATCAGCTGCTCACAAATTCACAGCCTCGGTGAGGCGTTGCTTCACCTGAGTACAGGATAGCTGGGGATATCTACTGATACAGAGTAGCTGGGGAATGCTCCTGTATTGAGCTTGGGAATTAAAGAGTGTAACTCTGGCTCAGGAAAATAGTTGCACTGAACAATACAGTTTTAAAGGCTTACACTTGACTTCTTGTTCCACATTTTTTTAATAGCTACAGAAATATATTTTAAGTGTAGTAGTTACAAAACTAAAAGCATGTTTTAAAATGCAACCAATTTTGTTATGATAAGATACATTCTTTTTCAGGTTGAAGATGAATACCGAGTGTTTCAAGAAGAAGCGAAGAAACAAATTGAGGATCTCAATGTGACTCTAGAAAAACTTCGGACGGAACTAGATGAAAAAGAGACTGAGAGAAGTGACATGAAAGAAACTATCTTTGAGCTGGAGGATGAAGTAGAGCAGCATCGTGCTGTGAAGCTTCATGACAATCTCATCATATCTGATTTGGAGAGTAAGTGTTACGAGTTTCTTTTGTAAGAAATGATAATTTGAGAACAGCTAAAGTAGAACATTGTAATAGTGAAAATATTTTCACTTGTCTTTCATAGCTCTGAATTCAAGTCAGGCTGGGGTTTGCAGGACCTTCGTACACTAGGGGAAAAACCAAGTCTGCTTTGCTTTTCCAGTTCTGGTAGTAGTTGCTGTGGGAATGAAAACTTGTGAATTGAGAATAAATATCACAACATATGTTGTTTTCAAGTTGTTTTTCAAAGTAGAAGAACATGTAATTACGGACTTAATAATAGTGTGCTCTTTTGTGTCTTTTAGAGACTGGCTGATTGCTTTAGTGTTTGGTGTTTTGTTTTGGTTTTGTGAATGCTCTCTCTTTTTGAGTATTCATATATTATGAGTTACCAAGTAGCTTGAGAATGCTTATAATTCATGATTTCTCCCACCTGAAAGAAAGGTGTTTCTAGTGGAGAAATGGGTGAATGGAGGCTCTGAAAGTTACGGATGTGTTATGTACCTTTTTATACATAGGTCTGCTCAAGTCATAAAACTGATCTGTGAACCTAAAAATGAATCTGACAAACTTCAGGCAAGTTAGAATAAAACTATCTGTTGACTCTTGCCACTGTACAAGAAGTGGTTGGGGCTCCTAATGAAATTCCTGTCTACTGTATACTTTTCTAGCTCTCTGTGCCGTAGTTCCCTCTCTGATCTCCAAGACCTGCTCAGACATTCCTACCACAGGCTGGAATTCTGCAATCAGTCATCATCTAAATAAGAACTTGGGCAACTGTACCCTGCCAAGCTGTATTTCCACAGAGCTACTTAGAGAATTCAAATATCTGCTATTCTTCCATGGTACACAAAGACTAAACAAGATAGCAAAAAAACCCAAACACAAAAACAAAGCATGAACCCTTTTAACAGCAGGGGAAATATTCATAGAAGGGATTTTAAATCGGTCTGCTATTGGGAGAAGGTAGTGTCTTAAGCAAACTAAATTGGGTATTCAGCTGAAGCTCAGTGTCTTCAGACATGTGGTTGTCAGCTTGTTTTTCCTCAGCAATCCTTCTTCGTCTTGAAAGACAATCACTGTTTCTCTTTACTAAATTGCTTGAGGTTTTTATTCTGCAATTTTTTTTCTCATTCTGTTCCAAAACCACGGACAGACATTTACTTGGGAGCAGGAGTTGAGGCAATGGTCAGTGGCTCTGACTTTGTTCCTGAAGCAGTTCTGTAGCAGAGTCTTAAAAAGGTTGGACGCTTCTCTATTTGTATTGTTTTGTCCATTAGCTGAAATACATTCATACAGAGAACAGCTCCGTAGTCAAGCAAACATTTACGTATTTGCCTAGAAATACCTGATGATAAGGCAGCTCTACTTTTTAGATGCTTCTGCTTTGGTGGTACAAAACAGCTGTCAGATATTTCACTTAAACTGGTGAAAATTCAGGCACACAAGCTTCTGCCTGGACAGAAATTTTCAACAGAAATTGCAACAGTCTTTGTTACTCATTGCTCTTGACATAGTTTGGAAAATTCAGTTGCACTAGCTGATGGCCTGGTGTGATCCTTTAGGGAAGAAAATCAGTTCTAGGCAGGAATGAGAGTGTCATCTAGTGGTGGTGAGAAAGGATGGCACCTGGAGAACAGTATAAACTTAATAAAATGGTTTCGGTAGCCTCTAAGTAGTGACGGCAAAGAGCAGCATCTCAGAAAACCTGGGACTTGGAGTTAGTACATACAACATATAAAAGACGTAATTTTAATAATTTGTATTAAAGTGACAGAAAAGCACATCTTAGTAATAATAAGTTCTTTTGGTCTGATTGGACTTTTGGTGAGTTCCGATGTTCTGTCAACCTGTATAATGCCTGTGCTTTTAAATGTGGAGAATTTAGTGTAGGTTTAGGTATTACGAAGTACTAGTTAGAAGAATAGTTGGTTTTCAGCCTAAATAACCAAGTGTAGTAAAGATGTGTAAAAGTTTTCTTTAGCAAGCTTTTATTTTAGATTTTAAAATGTGAGGCAATCTAACCCACTGTTAAGGAGAGAATTTGCCTAATGGCAAAGTTACTGGGTGAATGAAAGTGATGGCGAGACAACTGATAAATGACAAGTCATGAGCGACGGAAAATTATCATTTAAAGAATTCACAAAAGACTTTACAGTTAGGAGAAGGATCCTTCACAGGTGAGGTGGTGAGTTCTCATTCAATGTAATGGTTAGTCAACGCTAAATAGTGACATAGGAGTGTGAGATGCTCTAGCACTGGTACTTTGGGCATTGTGGGCTTTCCAGACACCAAACAGAAGAATAGCATAGCGAGCATACAGTGAAACAGTTTTCACAGTAATTTGAATATTGAACTGTCACATTTTAGCTGTTTATATGTCTGCCTGCAAAAACTGGGATCTCTTTGATGTGGACAGTAGGATGTAAATGGCATGGATTAAAAACGTTCAGTGTGTTCCCGATGTCCATCAAGACGCAGCAGAAGCTGTGGTCAGCGGCAGCCGAACTCGTTACTAGTGAGATGATTTTTAAGCACAAGTGCTTCTGTGTTGTACTTAGAAAATCTAAGACATATTAAAACAACCTGCATGATTTATATCCTCCGTAGTGCGCTGAGGTGAGCGCGCCTGTAGCGTGACGAGTCGGTAGGTGTGGAGTGGAGATGAGAGGCTGGGCGGGCGTTGCACTAGATGGCGTGGTGGTGCCTCTGGGCTTCGTCCTGGCTGCAGAACAGCTGCACTGGTCAGGTAGCCAAGCTGTCACAATAGTCATCTTTGATGACTGAGGAGGAAAAAAGAAACCTATTATTCTTCCAAGCAGTTAGTAGGAGTTTGTGGGGAAATCTTTTCAGAGAACTTTTTCTCCAGATTTGCAGAAAATTGGTATTTGTAGGTTAGCTTAGCAGTCGTCAGGTGTGTCTTTTGAAGCCTGAAAGAATACTCGTTGCGTGTTCACTTAGCACGAGGTACACGTGCTAAACATACCAGTTCTCTTATTCTGTAACTATTTAAGTCAGTAAATTTTTTGGACAAGCGTAGGTGAGCAAGAAGGTTGATATATCTAAGGTTCAGTGAATAAATAGTTCTTTTATGGAGCTTGACAGCATTAGTTTTTCATTCTGTAATACCTCGGTTTGAAAAGGATCTTGACAGCAATTGTGAAGCTGAATTTTTACATTACCATATGTAGGCCTTTTCTACCATAGTGTTGGAAAAGTCAATTGGTTGTTAATTTTCTCATTGTTAGTACTTTTTGGGGGGAGAAGGGGAAAGCTATTGTTGGACCCTTGAAAAAAAAAAAATCTTTCTTGCTGTACAGACCTATTGTCTGACAGTGCTGAGCTTAAAAGACTGATAGGCAAATTGCCTGAACTTTGGTGTGTTTGTTACCAGTGCCTCTTCCTTACATAAGGAAGACAGAATTCTGTAATGCTGGCACTACTGGGTAGATGTGATTATACTGGGATAGCTTTTTCGATGCTAAAAAATTGAAACACTCTCCTAGTATAAGCAAAACCAATGTAACTAGTACAACAACTGTGAGAATGCCTGTTTTGGATTTGCCTGTGTCAGGACTACTTGATTTAGTGTTGTTTATCAGGAATTGTAATGTCATATTTTGAAACTACAATGCATAGCTGAATATTTTAAGTATTTTTTCCTTTTTTTTTTCCCCCCAGAGACTATTGAAATTAAACAATTGAATGTTGATACTCATTTATATTTCATAGTGATAAATTCTAACCGCTAACTATAATTAGTAAGAGTTAGAGATGCAGAATACAGAGATGCTTTTTCTCTGGCAGCCTTACAAAATTCAGATGGTATCTGTTTCTTCTTACCACCTCCAGCTATAGTTGCAATGTTTTCCTTTACCTTTTGTAGTCTGCATTTCCCATAATTTATTTTTCTACCTTTTAAAAAGCAAGGCCTTGTCAAGCTGTGATTTAAATCAATATAATTTTGTAAAATATAGACATAATTGAATCCTGCAGTAAAACACAAGCAGCTTGCTGATTTGCCATTTTTGATTAGCGTATTCGTTCATCAGAATGGTCTCCTTGTTCTTCACTTACCCAGAACAATAGTTCCTTTTCCTTTTAGCTCAATCCTCTTTCTTGTCTATACTTCTTAAAAGGAGGAGACAGGATAATGGTGGAAGAGAAGTACCTGTCCTACCATACTGAAAATTGCAGCACATACAGTTGTAAAGGGTTTGTTTGTGTTAGTGAGTTGTGGAGGTTGTGAGATGCAGAAAAGGAGGATGCCACAAAGGCAGCTGTGTGGGGAATTGCTGCCTCTCTACCTATTTTGAGTGCTTGAATTTTCAGGTTGTAACTGGTATCACAATGCAAAGAATGGAGCTCAGGCTGTAAGAGATGAAATCACTTACCTTAATTTCTCACTTTGTTTCAAATTCAGTTGCGAATTGGTAGTTCTTCCCAGGTTTTGGGGGGTTGTGGTTTTTTGGTTTGCCTTTTTTTTTTTTTTTTTTTTTTCTTAAATCTCTCAGATTGACTGAGGGAGCAGACTGTTTCCAACAACTGCTGTGAAGTGCTCTGTATTGTTTATAGTAACTGCAGAATATTCAGACCATTGTGTTTTACTTTAAAGCATAAATATACTAAAACTTAATGGTGCGTTTCATATCTCACAAAAGCTCAAAACAATGGCATTACACAAGCTTTCACTCTGGATGCATTTATAGTTTGTGGTTATTTTTAGAAGAACTATAGCTTGCTTTTTGTATTAGAACAAATTTTCTTTTTAAAAACACATTTGCTTTGAACTGTCATTAAAGGAGAAAATGGCCATTCACTAGGTTTTGTTTCAAAATGCTACTGGAAGCTCTTTAGGGCACTTTTACTTGCTGTCACTGTTGAAAGTTACCTGATCTGTAGCGGGTGACTTTAGCTCAAACAGGTTAAGCTAAAGCTTAAGCTAAAGGCAAGCTAAAAATTGAAGGGCTTTGCTTAAATATTGTGATAGCATGAAATTTGAGTGACACGTGCTGCTAGGCTTATCTTCAAAGCTTAAAGATCAGTTGAATGCATCTTAAAATACACAGTCTTATAAGGAGGAGATAAAATACAGAAGTATCTGTCTAATTTTAATGTTTCAACTTTTCTAAGCAGGAAAGGTTATCATGTTTTCAGGCCAACTTAATTTTTATATCATTCTTATAAAGATATTAGCTGCAGCATCAAAAGCCTCTGTTCTTGTGACTGTTGAGGCAAAACTAAATAATTTCTTCTGATGAAGAAACCAGAAAGGAATTGCATGGCTGAAAAATAGAAATGGTCTTAGGAGCATAGGTGAGGCTCCCAAATGTACACATCAGCATAAAGCACCTTAAATCTATTCTTAGTCTTTTTTGCATCTGATTTAAACATTTTGAAATGCTTACTATTTTCCATTTAATGTGCCGTAGCCTCATTTTAATTGTTAAGGGAAGCCCTTTGACAAAAGACCAGGAGTACTGAAGGTGTAAGCTTGCTTGGGAAGACACTGGTAGGTATTAGCAGAAAAAGTGACTTTGCATAAACTCTGGTTTACTGGTTTTCCTGAGCCCTGATACCCAAATAAAAGCACTGGAAAGTTTCTCATGTTAGAAAATGAGAGCCACAAAACTTTACTGTATCAATCGGCCTATATGACTGTATATACCTATCTTCTGACTATTCCAGCATTTGTTATCCAGTTTGGTAGATTTCTGCCAAGGTTTTGTATTTTCAACAGCCTAAATTTATTAGGTACCATCAATATTTTTGTGGAAAAAAACATTGATGGAATACAGGAAAAATGTTTGTTTCCAGCAAATCTTGGAATAATAAACCTGAACAAAAAAAAGTTGGCCCATATTTTACAGCTTGGAAATAGCGGCATGGTGCTATAGAAAGAAAATCAGCCTAGAATACAAAGATCAGTGAAGTGACACGCTAATTAGAAATTTATGCCGTGTTCTTCTTCATTAGTTGCTTAGTTATAAGAATGGAGTAATCAATCACATTGTCCTTGTGTGTCGAATAAAGTAACAAATGAAGAAGAATTGCAGTAGCCGGTCTGTCAGATGCCCCAGGAGGAGCTGGTGGTGATCAAGCTCCATACCCCTTTTCTGTAGTTGCTGACAGATCTAAGGGACCATCTCTTCCATAACATGATCTCACAGACTGTTTGTCCCTTTGCTGTAAATATAGCTCATTTCACCTTCAGATAGTAGCTTGATAGACAAGAATGTAAGATTTGTGAAGACATGAGTAGGATTTTATCCCTGTTGAAGGCGTGGCTGTGAGTGTTCTGTCAGCTGTTGTGTGGCAGGGAGGAAATTGTGAATCAAAAGGCTTTCTGTAGCCACAGCTTATGCTTGAAGAGGGAAAACCCTTGGACATCCACGTTTTTAGGATCCTTCCATATTAAATTACCAAACTTGTTTGCTCTTTGTTATTGCTTTGTCATTTTAATATTGTGAAGGGTAGAGAAGAGGCTGGGATTTATATAAGAATTGAGTTTGCTTATGCTGCTCCCCTCGCCAGTCATAGGGAAGTGCGTATCTATTGACACTTTCTGTCAAATTATTTCTGCTCATACTATTTTTCTCCAGATGGCTTTGGTTATAAAAATGTATTCTCTGAGTAAGTTTTTAAAAACATTCACAGGTTTAGTTACTGTTTTTAAGTAAATAGATCCCTGACTAAGATCTTACATGTGATTTGACTTTCTTTTCAGACACAGTTAAAAAACTTCAGGACCAAAAGCATGACATGGAAAGAGAGATAAAGAATCTTCACAGGAGACTCCGGGTAGGTTAAAACCTAAAAACTCAATATATTGCAAACTTGGAATGTCATGAGATTTGCACGTGAAATTGTGAAAAGGTAATACCGTTAAAATAATTATTTCTGAGAGACAGGCATCATATGGGAAACCAATGTACAGACACTAAAGAATTAACTTCTGAAAAATTCTCGGTGTGACAAAGACATGGCATTGGGCTTGGGAGAAAATGTTCCTGTGTCTTCTGATGCATAGTTTATTTATTTTTTTTTTCCCACCACTTTGAACATTTTATTTGTTCAAAAAGAAAATAAATTAATGACCTTTGAATTCTAGTTATTTCCAGCAAAACTGCTTCAATTTAAGTTGTAAATTAGCTTGTGCCTAATGCCAGAGATGAGTGCCTTTATCATTGCTGTAAATTGTTTCCTGTAACAGCATCGGGAAACTATGAATAATTAGGATAACTTTTATTTTTAACTTCGAAATTCTTGCTGTTGTTTTAAGTTTAAAGTTTTATTTGCTTACAGGAGGAGTCAGCAGAATGGCGTCAGTTCCAAGCTGATTTACAGACTGCAGTGGTTATAGCAAATGATATAAAGTCTGAGGCCCAGGAGGAGATAGGAGACCTGAAGCGTAGATTACATGAAGCTCAGGAGAAAAATGAGAAGCTCACTAAAGAGTTGGAAGAAATAAAGTCACGCAAGTATGCAAAAGAAACAGGGATATTGCTTTTTGTAGGGGGGTACAATTTTGGAAATTCAGTATGTTGCCTATTATGGCGACTCTGGAAGTTCATAAATCCTCTCACTGTGAGGATGTGTATCTCAAGAAGCTGCTTCACGCAGGCTTTTGGGGTTGTAATAGGAAAATTTGTAGGAACAATATTTGTTTCTTTATACTTAATCCATTCAAGAATACTCAGTTTGGTGCTTTTGTAAAACCACGTTAAGTTTAATAACTGGACATGATTGAACTTCCTCAGTGTGAAAAACAAGCAGTGTTGGCTTTTCCGTACCATCATTAATACCTCCTATTAGCAGCCAAGGCTTTTGGCGCAGTTAAAAGTGCAGCTGGATTTTGCCCTGAGAAGAAACCTTCATCTAATTCTGCATATAGCTTGTATACTGTTTTTTTTCCACTGATAATTGTTTCTGGAAATAGAGATACTTTGTGTATATTTTTAATAAAAAACAATTCAAACTGTGATGTATTGTGGCTTGAATTAGGTGCTACAGTTATTTAGAAACTGAGTTATGTGTCTTTCAGAAGTACTAAAGTTCTTAAATCGTTAGAATAGGAACATCTTGGACAGCACCATTTGAATCCTAACTGCAGGGATTGAATACACATATAGCTTGCAATTACAGTAATGATGTTTGTGATGTGTATATATTTTTTTCCACATGGATGGGCATTTTATAGGGTATGTGACACTTAACCCAACATCCATTAGGATATGAGGTAATGCAGCCTGTGGAACTCGGGGACAAGCTGATGGTAGGAAGAACAGACTGGTTACACTGAAAGTAATATTATCTAGATGGAGTGGTGGGAGTAAGGCATCTTGTCTGAAGTAAGATCACCAAACCAAGTAATATGAACAATTCTTGCTAATACATTTCAGCCAGAATTGCAATTGTTCAATTACTGCGTGCAAGTGAGCCTTTGAGGTTACAGTTGCACTTCTGAAGGTAGGATTGGCTTGCTGATTCCAGTCAGTACATTCATTATTATCTATACACAAGCATCTTTTGACATTTGATTCACTGCAGACAAAGAGCCAACTGAAGCAGATTCTGTGGAAGTGGTATATCTGCTTGTATTGGAGGGAAGGTGGTAGGGAGGTCTGTTACAGTATCTAAAGCAAAAATCAGTCAAGTATTTAATTATTGCAAACTGCAGAAAATACGTTGCTTTAAACAATTCTTGTCTTCAGTGACAATACAATAACCACCATAAATATTCTGTGTTAAAAAAAATCTAAATCATTTTTCTGAACTGATTCATATGCTGCCTAAAGGTGTATGTCAGAAATGTATTCTTACCTCCTTAGTATTCATTTAAATTGTTTTCTATTTATACAACTGGAAAAAATTCTCCCTTCTAGCTGATTATTTTCATGTGAAATTATGAAATACTTAAGGCTCATTTTTTTCCATCTACGTGTATGTGTGTGTGAGGAGCAGAAATTAAGCCTTAAATCAAGTATTGATTCGACAGAATTTTCACCTGGTGCTTAAGCTCTCTTGCTGACAAATGGTATGAACTTACAGTGGTAATTTAGGTTGATAATATCTTTCTAAATTACAGTGGAAAGAAAACTAGGTTAACATAATGACTGATTTGGACCATAGATTTTAATTTGGCTTCAAATTTGTGTTGATTTTTTTAGGGCTTTGCATGTTAAAATGTTATTAAAATGCCTTAAATTGGCTGTGTATTGATTTCAGGCAGGAAGAGGAACGTGGTCGAGTGTACAATTACATGAATGCTGTCGAGAGAGATTTGGCAGCTCTGAGACAAGGAATGGGCCTGAGTCGTAGATCATCCACCTCCTCAGAGCCAACTCCTACTGTAAAAACACTCATCAAGTCATTTGACAGTGCCTCCCAAGGTAATTATTTTCAACCAGTGTAGTAGCTGTACCGACTTATGATTTTGTGTATGTTAACATAAACAGTTCTAATGGCTTAGCTAATTCAAAGGTAAGTTGTTTTATTGTACTGTCATGACCTCTAAGTGATGTCTGAAACAAACCTACCTAACCTAGATTGCCCAACAGATCATTTGCTGTGGTTACGTGCAAGCATCCTTTTTTTTGTTGTCTTTATTTTTTCTTCTGTGTTGCATTGCCAGTGACTCATGCTAGATGCTTTGATTCAATGCCCCCATATATTAGAAATACATAAACACATATTACAGACGTAATTGTAGCTGGAAGCACAGCTGATTTCAGCCTGACTATTAAAATCTGATCTTAATATGCCAGATTAAGCATTCTAAAAGCCATATAATAGCTAGAGCCAAGTTTATGTTTTTTTAATAACTTGCATTCTTATAGTCAGTGGTGATGAATGTTAAAAATGAAGTCCAACCGCTATCACCTATTAAAAGATACAGGGAGTACTTTCTAAAATTAAGAGGATCTCACTGTTGAGACAATGGATTTTACTATAATTCTCTGACTGTGGAAAGAGGTGCTGTTGTCCTTCTCTATAGACGAATAAGGAATCCTGAAATTATCCTGAAATGAGAACCACTTGTGTTTTAACTCATATGCTGCATATGAGACTTTGTATGGATTAAAATATTTCCCTCACCAGGCCTTTTGGCTTTGAATTTCATTTACAATAACGTCACTGTAAGTCTGTGTGTATAAAGGCTTGGCTGGAAGGAGACTATATTACCAGAGAGACTTTAATTTGCCATGCACAGTGCAGTACTTTCTTTTAATTACTTAAGACATGAACATTTGTTAAGGTACAGAAGCACCTCTATATTATTTGGCAATTAGGTAAATGGTTCTATTTCCACACTTCATTCATACATATTTACAAATTTTTACTTTCTGTTAATTTTTTAAGTTTAATTTTACTTTGTGTTAATTTTGAAAGACTTAAAAAGAAAAATCTATTACTGGATAAAGGTGCTTTCTTGCCAGAGTTAGATTGCTAAAATGATAAATCACCTCTCCCTTCTTCTTAATCTTCTATTTCAGGTTTCTCTCTGCCGTCTTCCTCGGTATTCATGTCTAACCATGCTTTTAAATAATCAGATGACTGATTCACCAACTCAGTGTTTGTCTGGTTTCATACATTACTAAACATGTTGTTTAATCCCAAAATTTCAGGGACTGTCATCGTATGTAGTACCTGTGGACTTTTATTGGAAATAAGAAAGCAGAAGGAGGTGATATGCGTTATCTATCATGTCTTACTGGCAGACCCAGGAGCCTGCTACCATCTCTTTCATATCTGGAGATCAGAGAACTAGTAATGCCATCATTTACATCAGGCAGGGTAATGGTATCCTGCACCTTAGCCTTGTCCACCCCCAGAAAACTTAGGTTTTTATCATGGATGATATATTCAAGACAGAAAATGAATGTAATTACAGAGAAGTAAATGTGTAGGCATACTTTTAAATGATTTGCAGTCAGTTACTAATTGAAATGCTGAAAGATGTGATCTGCTAAAACTAGTAATGTAAAGTATGAGGTGAGAGTTCGCTATAACAGCCAGTCTCCTGTTTCACTGCAAACAGCGCACTGCTCACGATGGCTTCCTTTCTGTGTTTCTACTAGTTCCAAGCCCTGCTGCTGCTGCAATTCCTCGCACTCCCCTCAGCCCGAGTCCCATGAAAACTCCCCCAGCTGCTGCTGTATCCCCTATGCAGGTAGGTGTTTTACAACTGCACTTAATCCTTCTTTATAAAGAAGCGCGTGCGAAGCTACAGGTAGTAATATACAAAAATTGGCTGACTTTGTGGGGATGTAATGGTAAAATGTTGCCTCAGGTAAGTAATTACTAAAATGTTCAGTCTAACAAAAGAGTTTTTTCACTGAGAACCATGTTGTAAATACAAGATTTGGCATAATTTGGAAGTTCTTGTTAAATATTCCCAACTCTTACTATTCCTGTGCTGCTAAGAAGCATGGGAGGAAAAATTTATTGGCAATCCTTAGTTTCAGAGGTGCTGTTTGTCAGTTTAGTGCTGTGCCTGGCATGGAAACAGCAGTAATCCCCTTCAGGCAGTGGATGGAGATCTGTGCAGAGTCTGTCAGCAAATACCGGTATAAATGTATCCCATGTTGCCTGGGCTTCGATAGCAGACCTGACCAGAGAGGAATTAAATCATTGTGGGTTGATTATCTTTGTTCATTTTGTACTCACTGAGAGTTTGGCCAGTTGGTCAAATTTGTCCTGTCCCCTCTGAAGCTTTGTCTATTTCTTCAGCTGCTACAGGAGCCTAGGTACGCTAAGATTGCATTGTCAGGACTCCGATGCTCAGCTTTATAGATCACTGCTGATTTTATTATTTCACTGGCTGCATGAAGTGAGATTTTTGGTAAAAGCCAAGACGTTTAGGAACAAGGCAGATGGGACCAGATTCACAAAGAAAAATCAAAGAATGTATGATATGTTTTACTCCTTTAATTCCAGTAGCGCTCCTGTTGCCTTCAAGATATTACTAACCAGAAGTACCAAAACTTGATTTTTACTATAGGTCAGCATAATGTTTTGGTAATAAATCCTCTCCGTGTGAACGGAAGAATCTGTTCCCATACTGGTTTTACTGCTCTAGGAGCAATACCTGGAACAGACTGACTGTTCTCCTGTGCTCAAATTTGTGCAGCTTCTATTCATTTAAGAATGAATTTCATAGAACAAATACCCTCAAAGCAGAGAGAAAGAATTAAATGTTTTTGTGAGAGCTTCTGCTGTTTCCTGTGGCTCAGTCACTTGACAGCAGTTTTCTAAAGTAGTTAAGTGTGACAAGTTCTGACTGATACTTTGTTCCTATTGATCTGTCTTTATATTTCTGTTTATTTCTGTGCTCTTGTAGGAAGAGGTGCACTTAATCTCATGTTCTAAAGGGCTAGACCAGAGCTTTGGCAGACAGAAGACTTTTTGAATGAAGCCTAAGGCTTATTTCACTTTATTTACCTGTAAATTAACTATGAACCAAAGTAATATCTTAAAACACTGCAAACCTGCTCAGGTTTCCAGCTCTTGTGTTGATGTTCTTGACCTGCCAGCATTACTTGAATTTGGAATTCTACTTCTGGTATAGAACCAGGTCATTAGCAGCGGGGTACTCATTAGTGGGAAACATTGCCTGGAGAACAAAGGGGAAGGCATGTAAATGAAAATGTTCTTTATTGTCTTTTTGAAGATAGGTGGTTTTCTTGAAAGTATTTGTAATTATCCAGAAGGCAGCTGGGTTTTGTGACCTTAATTACATGAATTACATTTTAAAAATATTTTTTGCTCAGGAGAGAAGTGGTTTGGGTTCAAAAACAGTTTTAATCATCTTTTCCTTTTCTTTATTTTCATATTAGTACCCTGTTTTCTCCTGTTGTGTTCTATGCAATTTTTGGAGATTTTCCATGTCACTTGTTTTTGCTGCTTGCAACTGAAAAGTGAGTTAAGTAGTCACTATTTGAGTTGACATATTGTCTCCCACCTTATAGAAGTCATCTATGGTTTAAGATCTTGCGTGAAGGCAGAATCTCTGTGGGGGTGTTGCAGTGCTTATTATCATTAATCTGAGTTGCTTTTAAATGCTATCACAGGGGAAATATTTACATGGGCACCTACTGAAGAACTGGCACAATTTTGATATCGTAAGATGGCTTGGTTGCAGAAAAGATTCTCCAAGTACAGATGCATCAACATGTGCCCTCTCCAAGTTATGTGTATCACTTCATTTTTGCATTGGACTGTGTCACAAATTTCCTCAGTCTTGGAGAGTTTTTGTTTTTCTTTACAGTAATATGTGTATGTATAAGGAGATACATTCTTGGATATATTTTTCCAACTGAAAACAAACAAAAAAACCCCAAGCAAACCCCTTCATGGCTTCAGGTCCAGCCCTGCAGTGGAACATAGCTGTTATTTACTACAGTGCTTAGCAATACTGCAAAGCAGTTTAGAAGGAGAGGTATGAAGAGAATGCCTTCAGAATGTAGAAACAGCCCTGCAGGGTTAGCCCAAAGCTTAGCTAGTCTGGTATGCTTCGCAGAGTGACCAAAGCAGATGCCAGGTGGAGTCTAAGACAAAGAAGCATATCTGCTGCTTTTCCCAAGTACTTTCTTTTTCTGTTTCATAGCTGGAGGACTCTTTGAAGTAGACATGGTTTCAGATTTACTGGTCACAGCTGAATGTTCTGCTTTGCTTTGAGCACATAAACTTTCAGGCTCCAAGCAATTCAGTGTCAAAGACTTCTGTATCTTAACTAGTGTGGGTGTTCTCAAATTGCCACGTGTAGGTGCATTGGCATGAAGTACTTACTGAAGTGCAAAGTGATCAGAAGTAAGTAGCTGGAGAGTGGTTGAAGGCTGTATTTCCTTCCATAGCCAACAACAGACACTGACTCTTTAGAGTCAGAAGGAAAATACTTGGAGTTTAATGGGTTTGTTCATCCTGCCATAGTTCTGTCTTAAATTTGAAGTGTCAGTTGTTTGTTCTCCGTCACTTCTTTTTGTCTCACCTGTGTACTGGTTCCACTTCTGGAGCTGTTATTCGTCTTACCAGAAAGAAAAAAAAGAAAAGGGGGG